>DWQL01000812.1:0-13333 GCA_018231265.1 Noctuana haematospila | reverse complement strand
CTTCATTAGCTTCACGGCAGACATGGGTGCAGCGGTGGTACTTCCCGGGTCGAACCATACAAGTTCTACCACCTACAAACTTATATTTATATACAAACTTATACTTAATATTACAATTACCGCCAATATAATGAAACTGTTAATTAAAATTTGGGCACATTTGTTTTATTTCATCGCTCTGTGTCTGAATTTTTGCTAGCGTTATACTCCCTCTTAAATGTAATGAACACCAGAATAACGAATGTAACCACATTTAAGCAAATAAATAATTAATTGATGAAACAGAAACCTAATGCCTCATAATTGTATTACCCTGCAAACTAAGGCTTCTAGGAGTTACAGTTCTTAGAATCCTTAAGTACTAATTGAAAACCTGAATACAGTTCCTCATCAGTCGAAATGTGCAGTTAACACATTTCCCAAGTTTCGCACTTGTGCACGTGTTTTGCTTTCTCAAAGTGCTCACTATGTGTGTCATGAACTAACCGGCAGCACTCGCATTATGTAATCTTACTCTCAGTTTGTCTGTCTTCGTTTGTCTTTAAATGGTACAAAATGTTGATGTAGTAAATGATCATACAAATATCTTACGTAGTTAGTTTCTGCCCGCGACTTCGCCTTTGTGGATGATACAAAAAGTACATATTCTAAACGTCAATGTCATAAACGTCAATATACTTATTGTAGAGATAAAGCCACTATATTTATATATATAAAAGAAAGTCAGATTAGTTACACCACTTGTTGCTCCAGAATGGCTGGACCGATTTTCATGATCTTGGTTTTGATGGTTTGTCTTCGAACCTATCCGACGCTAATATAAAATGCTAAAACGTGCATTTGCTTTTTATTACCGAACCTAATTAACAACATGTTTGTTACAAACACAGCGAATTTTCATAATGTAGCTCATAATACGAAATCTAATGAACACTTCAAAAAGTAATCCATTGTAAAACTTGTAAAGGGACATCTAAGATTGTCAGTCTTTTAGTCTAAAGAAAACCAAAATTAGACTTTCGTGCGTCCTTCCTGTATATTCCCGTAAACTTTTAGTCTTCACAATAGCAGAAACATAAAATTCATTTCATTTCACAAAAGAGTTGAGATAAAGTAACGCTCTATTTCTCTCTTGGGCGACTGGACATTCATTAGAATAACAAAGCAAGGATCTTTTAACTAATTAGGTTTACAAGCGCAAAATGAAAGAAGAATAAAACACTTCCTGAATATGAACGAGTACCGAACAAGTACAGACAAAGAAAACATCTATTTAATACGTAGGTACCTACTATGAGTTTCATTCTCGTGATAACTTTATAGTCCAAGCTGTAAATGAGAACTCAGGCATCTGATGATCAGTGTAACACATTAGGGTTACAATGATAAAATGTATTATAAAGGTTTGAGCACACCTCGTTAATTTAATATTTGATTACTATTCGGTACTATTTTATGAATAGTGATTCGTTTTTACGGTTTTACATAATTATGTAAGTAGCAGTAAATATAGGACAGATAATTATAGGACATAGAAGATATATAGAGGTTGTAAATTAATTAATTAATTAAAAGAAATCAGACAACAGTTTTCCTTGTTTTTCCTTTACAACAAACTTAAGTAAGACTTTAAAATAAAAATAATTTAATGCGTCAGTAAGTTAAGCCAGTGAACAATGAGATAAACACGTAACACATCCATACATTGACCAATAAGATGTATACATAAGTTCTCTGAATAAGTTTCGGTTGCCCGGTAAATATCGTGTTTGACAAAGTTCATAATACTCCTTCAGGAATCTAAGTTAAATCCCAACACTAGTAGAATCTATTTCATCCTTTCTTCGGAAAGAACGTTCTATCTTCTTGCCCTGCTATAACGTTCCTGCTGATGAAGTTGGAGGGTATAAAGACTACTTCATTTAACATACAAGTACCTATACCTATTACAGAAGTGTTTAAGTTATATATTTTAAGTACAAGCCCTTTACATCATTTAGATACATATGTATATAAACCATTTAGCAGAACTTCGAGAACAAAGTGATTAGAAATTAGCAGTCTTAACTTAGATGTCGATTAGAGTTTAAAAGTTTGTAACAAAGTAACAAAACCGTAACCAAACCGAGTACCTAACTAAAACCAAACTCCATTAATTGGACTTTCTGGAAGTTTTTGTATTTAATTTTTGTTATGAATATATTTTTATTTTCTTGCTTATTTATATATTTATATGGATCAAATTGCAACGTTGAAGAACCCATCCACAGTGAGAGTATTGAGTAGATCTTAAAGAAGTTTAAGTTAAGTTGGTAATAATAATAATTTATTATGTAAGCGATACATATTTTGAACTTTTAATAATCAAACAGTTTATACAAATAAGCAAATAGAAATGGAACGATAGCAATCAAAATAAAAATAAGTCCGACGGCGGTTTGATAAAGATAAAATTTTAAAATTCTTTTAGATAACTCGGTAAAATGGATTTATAATAAAATTATACATTACAAGATTAGTTTGAGCATACAGTAGATATCGGAAAATTAATGTAATGGATAAGAAAATACTTTAAGATAGGCTGTGCAAGAAATATAAGATATAATGCATATTATATATTTTAAAAAGACACCTAGG
The DNA here is from genome assembly GCA_018231265.1 of Noctuana haematospila. Lineage (NCBI taxonomy): Eukaryota > Metazoa > Arthropoda > Insecta > Lepidoptera > Hesperiidae > Noctuana > Noctuana haematospila. The sequence goes on along the minus strand of DWQL01000812.1, from coordinate 10,696 downwards.
GTTTCAAAATAATACTAATATAATTTAATGCCTTAAGTCGAAAATGTTCTAATGTGTGTTAAGTTAACGTACTGCACCCAAACTGCACCGAGACGTGTTCTTTTTCTGTGAGCCTCATTCGTTAGCTCAATTTTATGCTTGGCATTTCTTTACGTGATTGACTCAACAATAGTAAAACTCGTGGACGGACGAAAGTTACCGACATAGCTCTCCGAATAAGCAGGCTGAAGTGGTGGTAGGCAGGCCAGGCCACATCGTTCGAAGGACTGAAAACCGACGAGGAAGACAAGTTTTTGAATGGCGACGTATTTCGGTAATGAAGGGCGCATTTTAAAAGGTGCGTAGGTAAAAAAATACTGGAAATATTATAATTATCATTTAAATGGAAACAGAGGCTGCAGTCGCAGGCAATTGAATAAAAACTTTATGGTATTGTATTGTTCACGTGAGGCTTATGAGCTCTACGCCGGGTAAATTAAAATTTCCCAACACAGACATACAAGTTTCATGACACCAAAATAAATTATAATGACTGCATTAGCCTTTGCTTGCAGTTATTGAATCACCGTGGCTTGCTTGAATAAGGTGCCCACGTTGTTCCGTGCGCCTGCGCTATTTTGTCGACTATTTGGCTCTATTGCGCATGTATGTGGCACTTCAGTTGTACAATAGTGGAAACGCGCGGAAACAAAATTGCCTCGTGCCCGCACACAATTTGCGCTGCAGTGGATCGGCGGTTTAAAAAGTGCGTTGTCTGGTACTCATGAAGTAAAGGCGACGTTGGTATGTACCTCATAGTGCTAGTTTCATTAAGATGGAATAAAACAGGAAACACTAAACGTTTTTGTATGTACATAAATACACTAAATAGTACCTAACATACGTAATCAGTGTCTGGAGTGTATTCAAACCCAATAAAGCCGATTACATAGATCAATAGAGCCAATAGCTTCGAACATAACACGAAACCTGCAATATTGGAGCCTAATTAAGACGTAGAGCTGTCTAGTTTTGCTAGTTACGCAATCAGATGCTCCTTAACTCCTGACATACTTACTGAGAAAGCGACACACGTGCACAAGAGCAAATCTTGTACTATGTCGAGTTAACTGTGCAACTCTTGTCTCGCAATTTAAACTATCCTTGCTTTTTAAATAAGGATGTTGATTGCCTTTTCTCTGTCCTAAGCATATATTTGAACAGAGTTTCTCTTCGCTTTTTTCTCAGAATTGAATTTTTTAAATAATTAATTTCTAACAGGAATGTATAGAATCTAATAACGGTAGGTACCTACTAAATTATTGCAATTAACTGATGGAGTGCTATTATAAATATTGAGGAACATTGGCATAAAAATAACGAAAATTACTCAAAGTACAGTAGGGTAGCGAGAAAACATGTTATTAAAAATGACAAATTGAGAATCTGCTCCTTTTTTTTATTCATTCATCACAACGGACATCGAAACACTATTTATTCTTACTTTTAATACAGAAAATCATGATAATTAATTATGTAAACTAAATACTTAATATTTAGACAGCAGACCGCAAAAACATAAACTGTACCTAACTACTAGTATTAAAAACCTGTGACTTCGAAGAGTGGATTATAGATAGGTATTATTAATGTTATAAAGAATAATTCTTGGTTATAATAACAAAAATTATAGAATTAACCGTAAAAGATAATTCAAAAAATTTTCAGAGAAATTCCAGTACATTACATTTTATCCCGTTGTCTTATGTTCGTACTTCGTAGCATCGATCAATCACTGAAAGACGAGGGAATTACTCGTGTTTACTCAGTTTGAGAGTTTTGTGGAATGGATGTAGATTCTATTAAGCAATGTTTGTATACCAAAGTATTCACCTCAACATTGTAGTAACTAGGAATTTTATTTTAATCAGATTTTATTTACCCTCATTTCAATATACGATACTTATAGTAGGCGCATTTTAATAAAACATAAAATATGAATTAACGAAATTGCAACAGGTTAAGGTTACAGTTATTATTTATTAATGTGGCGTGTTTCTTCATAAACTTCCCTTCACTTGATGGTCATCGTAACAGCAAATGAAATTAAACTGCTTAAAAAGCACGTAACAGAAAAGTTGGTCGTGCTGTTGGGATTTCAATTCGATCCTCTCGAAGAAGAGGCCTTTTTTTATACATTGAATATATGTACGGAAATCAGAGACAATTCCGTCTCTCTCTATTCCACGTGGCAGATAATTAGATTCATAGAATTATGTTGCGTTTTGATCATAAAGCGCTAAGTCTCGCTTTGCTTGTAACTTCTTGTAAGCTAGAGATTATCCCTAGCAGTGCGATTGTAGTTTTGATATTAATAATTATGGTACATTGCTTTGATCAATAGCTTCCTAAAATGAATTCGTGTGAAATAGATATCGTACATGATTATTGGAATCAAATATGTGACAATACATTATGAATATCAACTGGAATTACATTTTTTTTTAATTCACTAGTAGACCTAGGCAGACGTTTATTGTTCTGCCATAGACCGACATTTCCACGGAATACAGAAATAGAAAAAATGAGAGGTCCTATACTCTTTTAGTACAGTAAGAAGCGTGGAGCAGCGTGGTCAACCACGTGTCTATATTGCTTAAAGTCAGCTATTCTGAAATAAAATTATAATAGCGAGTTTTCGTTATATTTCGCCGGGCAATCTCTAGTAAATTACAATTACGCGGGATTTTCTCTGTATTATGGGGTCAATCTGTGATTGATTAAATCTTAGCTGGAACATCTTCAAAATGAAATTACTTTGTTATTTTTATTCGGTTTCCGGTACCTTTTCCTCAAACTTTATGATAAATATTACCTATTTAACATCAAATATTTCTTTTCGTTTTCGGGGAATTAATAGCAAACATTTGAACAGGACATTGTTGGTGTTTGCAAAATAACCGCTAATGAATTCGACCGTAAATCTCATAATAAGTAGGTATTTATAATGATTATCTATATTTCTAATTGAAATTGTGCAGATATTTAAAAGTTATCTAATAAATACATCTTACTTTTAAGCTTTTTTTAGGCTTCTGTCAAGTTGGTAGGTACTTAACTTGCAATTTAGTTGCATTATATTAGAACATGAAAATCTTGCTAACACAATATACCTACATTATATTATGTGGGTAACGTTGACACCGGACTGTTTATATCATGAATCATGATGTAAATAGCCCCGTAGAGCACGCCTCGGCAAAAGAAGCACAGGTCACCCTTCGACCCAATGGACTGATGACCTGTAGAATATTGCGGGCTAGACCTTAGGAAAGAAAACCAAACTTACATAATGTTTTATAATCTGAACTAACTAAAATTATATTTTCTTAAAAGTACGTGCATTTCTAGTTAAAAGTTTGCAAACTCATTTAAAACTAGTTGGGTCATTATAATAAGTTTTAAGATCAGGGGAACGTAAAAGGGGATAGATACAAAAGTGAAGTTGATATCAAGGATAAATGAAAATGAAATAAAACATTCGGTTTCATTTATTTAAACTTGCCTGAGTTCTTAATTTCAGCCATTAAAACTAAGTTTAGCAGTGAGTACTTAAATTTGTTTTGGGTTCAAGTCTTGGCAATCAAGTCTTCATTTTGCGAGGTTACTTGGTTTAAAATATCAAAGAGGTATACTTTACGTTACGTGAGTACAACTGAGTTTAAGCACAACAGTAAAAACACCAGCTAAATCCAATTTCTATTTTTAAGTCGTATAAAAAAGTGGGCAGCCCAAAACTATTTGTGTGTTTTGCGCGATTGATTTTTGTTTGCAAGTTTATTTTATTAAAAGCTATCGAATTAATCCTCAATAAACTTGCGTGCGGCACGTCTTGTTTGCACTCCTGTTGGCGAATATAACGATGTTATTCTTTATAGCAAATACAAACTATGCTCATATAATAACTTCGTATTACCTACATTACTGAAAACATTCACTGTGTTCGCGAAAAGTAAACCTTACATTTAACATGAGGAAGTATTATTTAAATGTTTTTGAATAAAGGAAAATCCTGTTTATAAATGGTTTACAAACGCAAAGTTTGAATTATGAGTTATCCTAACGCTATTAGGTACAAGGTTGTGTAATAACAAACCCAGGACAAAGGAAATCCTACTATTATTTATGTTTATTGTTCGAAAACTTATATTAGTTTTGCTGCACTTGGTTCTTTTCGCGGGCTGCGCCTGCCAATACCAACTAAAGTTTTTCTTGTCCAATCATTGTTTCTTCTTATCTTTGATTATGATGATAATTGCTATTTAGATATCACTGAGGTAAGCTTAAGACTACAGTATATTTGGGAACATTCATTAAATGAAAGACGGAATGAAGTAAACTTTCGTTCTAAAAGTTTCGTTTCTAAACAAACTGACTTGATTGTGACACTGTATAAGCTTCAATTTCATTGTTAAATATATTTTCTTTTTGTTTTAAAAACATTTTAGGTGTGTAGATTGTAGCATTATTATTCATAATAATTACCTGCCACTTGAAGTAGGTATAGACGTTCCTTGATACTCCAAAAAGCCAAAATGTCAATGCCAAATGCCAAAAGCCAACAAAACAAAATCTAACAGTACTTACAACATTAAATAATTCATAGCAACTATAGATTGAATTAGCGTGCGAAAAAGAAACTCTGAAGGAATAAGGACCTAACAAAAGTAATCCTTTTAAAAGTTTTAAGACAAAAACTAAAAGCCTTTTTCTTACTTGTAGTGGTCCGCTGAAATGTTTATAGCATCATCCGTATAAAGAAAGACCTTCGAAAGACCTATCTTTAAAGTACAGGTCTACAGATCTTGGTACTAGAAACACCTATGTCACCCTGGAAAAGATCTCTAGATACGCTAATGCTGTTGGACACGGATCTCATCACTTTCCTCTCAAATATGAGAAGGGAAACTATTTGATATGACGATTAACACGTATGAATATGTGTAATATATAGAATACTTAAAATAGAATCATTATTTATCAATTTAGAGTAAAGGCTCTGAAATGTTCGCAATTTCGCGGATTCCATAGTTCAGACGCTCGCTAGGCTATGACAAACTGCGATGCTAAAGTATGGAACAGTTATTGAATGTATTTTTTTCCTAAAATTCAGTCTATATTGGAGTAAAAGTTGACTATTTTTAAATGTGTACGTATAAAATGGGTCCCACCAATTCAGTTATTCAGAAACTTGCACTATATTAGTGTATTCAGAATCCGTTAGCTCTAGAAACTGGACTACTCGTAATTTCGTCACGTTCGTCCATCCATTACTTTATCTAAAGAGGCTTTTTAATATTATACCATCATGCAATGACCTGGAGCCAGCTCTAGAAGTTGAACTAAGGAAGGTCAATATACATTGGTCAGTTCTACTGCCTGGATTAAACGACACGTTCAGTATCTGAACTCCAAAACATACCCAGACTTTTTCGATACATTTTCCAATTTTTTTGTGTTCAGTAGATCTAGCGTGAACTGTGAAATGTGGATTTTTGGTACGTGTTCAAAATACGTTATAGGAAAGAAAATTTCTATGTCGTCGCTTGTCCTTAAAGGATGTCCCAACAGTAGAAACTACATTTCATACTAATGTACCATCTGCTCTACATCGTGATGATCACGACCGCTCTTACGACAATGTTAAGAATCCAACGATAAACGGACATTACTATTAATTACTAATGGACATTATATTAGTATAATAATATGTAAGTAGGTATATAAGTAACTTTCTATTTTTCTAAAAATCATCCTTTTAACCAATGTTTTGAGTGCTGATAAAAAAAATTAAGAACTCGGTTATATTGGAAAGTAACGCAGTGAATGATAAATTGCTAGCTCATCGCTTGACGTTCCCCGAGCCCCATACTAACCTCTTACGACACTCTGGGGAGCTCCCACGCCTAAGGCCTATTATTTGTCTGACAGGCTTCAGGGATGGACTGTTAGATGAGTAGATAAAGATCTTTTTACTTTAGGAAACGAACAATTTCCGAAATGTTTAGAAAGTTATTTAATATTGGACTTAAGTAGGTATGTATTTATTTTATTATTAACATCCTGATGCTAACAAAAGAGTTCTCGTAATGTAACAGAAACTAAAACTGCAGAAAATAAAGTTAAACAAACCTTTCCCCAAACAAATCAAAACTTTCATCAAACAAACAACCATCGAATGAAACAAAACCTGTTCAAAATTGCGAGTGAGGTGAGACAGACAACGCCGCAAAGCCTATTATTTATTCATAAATCCAAAAGTATACGAGACTTACATAATTTTTTTAAAATCGCTAATTGAGTCGCTGTGTAATGTAAATTGAAATTATTTGTAAAAATTTCAACTTTAAATTTAGTAAAAACTTTACATTTAGTAAAAAGACATTAGTCGCGGGAAAAGCCTAGTAGTAACAACATAAATGTTTTATGAAAATAATTACTTACAGAGATAATAGCATATTAAATATTTTTAATTATTGCCGAGTTATCTATTCATTGCTTTAATTTAAAAGCGACACATATTTATTGCTTTAAAAATCTGTATAAGTGTCACGATGTCTGATATTTTTTTTCTTTCGTGATCATATATAAGTTAATCACTCTATCACGAAGAAATTTGTTACGTGTATTTGTTGCTTATGTTTAATACGTAGTTATTGTAAAATAAACATTGAAAATGTCTGAAGAAGTTCACATTTGGGAGCGTTTAAAAATGTTAAAATACAAGGCAGCTAAGAGATATAATATTGACAAAAAAAAGTGTCATCTGGGGCATCTATTACTGGAAGCAATGTTAGATAACCCAGAGGAAATTAGTCAAGTAAGAACATTATTCCTACTAAGACATTTTATATACATACAGGTTGTTTAATTATAAATAATAATATCGCTGAATTTTGGAATGAATTAGGTTCCATATTGTTTGCTCTACATTGTCTTCGCTTTCTAAGGGCATGGATACATGGGCTACTTTAGTAGTTAGCAAGTGATAGAAATACACGGATTGCTAGTGCAGTCCACTACGACCGCGCCGCTGATTGACTGATTGAGCAGTTCCATGTATGTAGGTAATGTAAATAGAAAAATGAACTGGTTCACTGTGCAGTTGCAGCAACTTAAAGTAGTCGATCCTGCTTACTGCTGATGGCTTCTGCTATAAACGACGGCAAAACATTTTGATAGTTGAGCTGAGCTTATGATTAACCTGAGCAAAAAATAATTTTCGTAACTAAACAGATTGATGCCGCAACAGATGAGAGAGAATCGTTTAAATCAGTGGGGACCCGCTCAGCCCAACTTGCTAGTGCAATGAGTAACTTCGGGTTGAAAATTGGCGACTGCGTGGTCATCATGGGTTACAACAATCTTAACCTGGCTATTCCATGCTACGCTTGCAATTACAATGGATATCCTTTTTGTGCTATCGATCCGAGCACTGATCCAAGTAAGTTTGGATTTGTCAATATATAATTTGCATGCAACAATTTAATCTTTCATTTACTATGTGGATATGTTTAGTAGTACCTACGAGGCTTTTACTCAAAGCAGTAAAAAATCGAATCTAAGTTAGATTTCAATTTTTTCCTTATAATGTTGTTGTGTGTTGATCTACTTTTTGCTTTTTTTGCTCTTTTCTTTTATTTTCTACTGAACCACACTGTGCATTGGTGAACAATTAGATAAATATCTAATTTTTAGATAATAGATAAATATCTAATTGTTCACCAATCGGCTCGACTTTGGAAATCCAATTCCAGATAATCAAAGAAATTTACACTCAAAAACAAAATGGATCTTCGGACATCTGAAAATTAATGATTATTGTTTCAATACATACATCCATAATAGACGCTTTTTATCGCAATTTAGATCATACGAAACTTTGAACTACACCTATAATTACTTGATGGACCGGTGTCCATAGAACCAAGCTCAACCTAAAATTTTAATACTGTTCAATTTGTTACAGGAGACCTTGTGATTTTATTTAGTTGCATTCAACCTAAGCTGGCATTCTGTCCTAAAGCCAAAGAAAACAATATCAAAGAAGCTTTTATAAAGAACAACATCATATCAAATATTGTCTTCTTAGACGAGATGCATAATAATTTAGAGGAATTTATTAAAACTAACCAGGGAACTGAATCTGACTTTAGGTGAGATTGCAAATTAATTTAGTCCGTAATCCTGAGACGCACAGACATTTCAATAAATCAATGTCAAGATGAAACCTGCACTTGGGCGTCTTGGGCGGCGCTAGCTTAAAGCCGTTCCTATGTGTAAATACTATTTGACCTACGAGTATGTTTATTTAGAAGCACGAATATATGTTGTTAATTTTTGCCATTTTTTAAATCTTAATACTACATAATACATTGGTAATATATTATATTCTTACCGTAATTATTATTACGCATAATAATAATTTGTAGTCCTTATCATTATATTCACATTCTCAGGCCTTCCGAGTTTGACCCAACGGATGTCGCCGCCTTGTATGTAATGACAAGTGGAACTACAGGTGTACCAAAAGTAGCCATTATAACATTCGACACATTGTTGGATTCTGTAGGCTGTTGTTGGTTAGTACTCATTATTTAATATTAGGTATGTTTGTAGATTTATTCTAAATCAATTTTTTTTTAGAAATCGAGAATCGTAGTGACAAAATTATACGACGCTCTCTTTTACGTAGTTATCTTTCTTCTCTGTCATGTAACAAAATATTTCTCAATGTATACCGCTCTCGAAATTTCACTCTCAGTACAGTTATCGGATTCCTGCTTTTGAAGTTTTACTTTAAAATAACTCCTACTTTCAGGGAAAAATTCACCGCCAACTTCAAGAGCGCTATGATAATGACCACGATTCAATGGATATCTACATTACTTTACTTTGTATCTAGTCCACTGAGGAACTACACGAGGATTCAGTCCTCTGTCGTTCTGACACCTCTTCTCCTCGTAGACCTCATCAATAAATATAAGGTGGATATTATCTTTATCAACTGATTGAAATTAAAACAAATGAGCGCTTTTTTCAATTAAAGTAGGTCATGCTTAAAATTAATAACTGATAAAGCTGTAAAGAAGTTTTCATTCAATATATTTTTGGAAAATCTATTTTTTTCTCATAATATAAAATGCAAAATTTTTCCTCGGGCCTCTAAGTTATCATTTGCTACCACTAGTAACGCTACTTAAACTATAAGTAGAAAATAATATCAGCTATTATATACTTATTGCAGCCAAACGTTACCACATGGACATCACATTTACTGAATGCATTTTTTAAAGTCTCGGAGAATGTGTGTGACTTATCGTCATTCAAATACATTGCTATCGGAGGAAGTGCCATCGAAAAACCATTACAGGACAAATTTCGAGTAAGTGTGCACCTTACTGTATACATTTTTTTTCAATTACGGTTTCGAACGTTCGGTTTACTATAGAAAGAAAGAGTACTAGGAGTAAGTATAGATTATGCTATAATACATTTTTTATTCAAATGTAAATATATTATTGTAATTTTGACTTTAGCATGTAACATCATTAGTTACGCCAGAGGAGGATTGTATTATATAAAAAAACTTAGTTACTAAACTGTCTTTTCTTGACTGTTTAATTAGGATCTTTCATATTAAGTTGCCACCAATTCCTATAGCTTGCGATTTTTCCACATTCACTGATAAGAATACACCAATTGCTTAGCCAGTTGGGTGACTTGTGTAGGGCTAGTGGAGTCACTTGCTGAGACAAAGTGAAATAACTCGTTTTATTATTACAGGAAAGCTGCGGAGCGTTCCTTTACTTAATTTACAGCATGACAGAACTTGCTAAACCAGTGTTTGACTTCATTAATGAAACACCATTTGGCTCATCGGGAATACCTTTTAAAAAGTTCCAGTACAGAGTATGTTCGTTGCTCATAATATATTATATATAAATATTAATGTTATAATGATTGTGAAGTGTAAACACAGCTTTTATTTCTTGGCAATGAATGTAACGTTAACCCTCTTTAAAAATAAATTTCAGATTGTAAGTGACGAAGGAAAAATTATAGACAAGCCTTTTGAAAATGGTGAACTTTGGATTAAAGGAGATTTTTTTAAGGTAATTAATTTGAGGTTTTGTAGATTACATATAAAATCATTATTGATACGTAGGTATATAGGAAAAGTTTAAATTTACAGTCATAAACATATGTATATACCTTATGTATAAGTATCTTGGATATACCTACGGTGTATTTTTAAAAGCCCGCGCATGGTTCGATAAAAATTAGTACAAAATTGCACTCTTTTTCCAGAACGTCCATGGCGTTCTGGAATAGTTTTTTTGTAAAAAAAATGTTTCGTTTTTCATTTGTTTAATTTCTACGATACTGCGAATAATAAGGTACCTGCGAATAATATATTTTTTTATATTAATAATGCAATATTTAATGAAGCAAGAAATCTAGCGTCTTTCTATATAAATATTTAGGTTATAATCGAGCATATAATCGATTTACGCCTGCTTATGCAAAAATTATGAACAATATGTTTTTATTAAAATTACATTACAGCATTTAGTTTTTTTTCTAGGGATATTTAAATAACCCAGTGGAAACGCAAGAAGTGCTGACAGATGACGGATGGGTGAAGACAGGAGAC
>DWQL01000811.1:0-13336 GCA_018231265.1 Noctuana haematospila | reverse complement strand
CCATGGGCGGCAGCGACCACTTCACACCAGGTGGGCTGCATGCTCGTCTGCTGCTTCATATCATTAAAAAAAAACTTGATAGGTATATTGGTTCGTAGTTCAGTATGTACATAATTATGTACTTACTTAAATTAAATTTCTTGTTTATTTATTTCGAAAGGAAACTAACATCACATCTAACTATGTAGGTATGTACATAATATTAGGTACAATTATAATTTATAATGTAGGTACGTGAAGCTTTAAGGGGTATGAAGTACAGACCTACGCCGGTCCAGTTAGTTAGAATTAGGCATTTAATATTTCGCAGGGATTTTCACATCAAATAAAAAGTGAATTGAGTGATTGTATTTTTATACTTAACCACTAATGTGTATCTTAATATTCCTGAAATAAAATATAGGTACCTATGTCAAGATTCAGATGTCAGAGTTCAAAAATTCTTTTTTTCTTAAAAAGTGCCTACCTACCTTATGTTAATTTTTTTATTTTTATGAGTAGCAAACGAGCATGCAAGCCACCTCATGATAAATAGTCCCTGCAATTTGGTCACCTCTAATACAGTGTGTCCGGCAGCAACCCTCATCAACCGAAACACAAGTAAGTACTTGCTACAAGACTTGCTTCACGGCGGGTTATGAGTGCAGCGGTGGTACCTCCCCGGTCTCTGTAAGCTCTACCCTCTACTAAATTTATGTTGTATGCGTCCAATAAAGAATATTAATTATATTTATAGGTATCTTTTATTCCTATCTAAATAAAGTTTATTTGGTTTGCAAACAATCTCTAGTTTTTAGTAGGTAACCAGTCCCTTTCGCGGCTTTCTCCTTTAAGTATTATTGTGACAGTAAATAAATATTTAATTTTATTATAATATAATGTGTTTCATTAATATGGCTTAATTCACCTGTAGGTGTCTTTTGTGTTTCTTTATTTAGATAAGAATGTAAAATACCTACCTACTACGAGGTGCTCCTGTAAGTGGGCGGGCGACCTGATAGGATTAGGAATAAAGAAAACTTATTTTTCTTTCTTCTTAAATACTAAGTATGTGCATTTCTTTATTTAATGTTTGTTTACTAAAACATTTACACCGCATTTTATATTTTTAAGTTTGTTTGTATTTCCTAATGGTAAGTACAATATTAAGTACCTATATATCTATATATCTACTTAAATTCTTAGAAACAAAACATAAACGCAACGACGTATTTATCAAAATATTTGGCACTGAGAAGTCAGACAAAAAGAACAAAGTCATAGCGACGACGCTATGATCGCGGGGGTCGGTACCCTAATTTTAAGCTCACGCACCCCTACACAATCAATAGGTTTGTTGTAGGGTGCGTAAGACATGCGTATGGCAATACCATATGAAAATGTTAGCAAAAATGTTGGGAATTTTGAGTTTGTTTAAGATTTGAATTAGAATGTATTTTTGTAGTTACATTTTAGTTTGTAAATGTTGTTAACTCTTATGCGCCTGCCAGAAAGTTTATCGCAACATTTTTTACTAAATATTTTGCTCTTGGCTTTTAATTTATAAACTGTTTTATAATATGGAAAGGTTTTAAACGCTTGTAAAAGTTAATATTCACTTTTACAATGTTATGTTTGTTTTAATAATTTCAATTCCAATAAATAGTACCTACTGATAAACCCTATTGCTCATTTAATTAAATCTCTAAAATATCTACAGACATAATAACATAAATATAGATAATATTGATATTTGTTTTTTGTATTTTTCACGTCATCGTTTTGTAAAATTATAAACATTTCTAAAAATATTAATTATTAAAGGGCAAGCGGGACATGGGAAAAAACTTCTTCTGGTAACATTACGCACAAAAATAAATGACATGTTTCTACTGGCAAGAAGAATAAGAGGCCGCTTGTAAAGTATTATATCTTAAACAATAATTTTTAAGAACTTACATTATTGCTTTAACAAGGGTTTAAACTTTATAAAAATGTAACAATATTCTAAGTTGAATAATAGGCCGCTTAAAAAGTTGAAGGCATAGACTAACCCTAGACAGAATATAGTTTCGAACAACATGTCAGCCAAAAGTAAAGGAAAAAATATCTATGTGTGCGACTGTATCGTGTACTTACGCTCGCCGCACGCACTCACACAGGTATAATGACGTTTTCCCCAAATTTAGTATTATTTCGATTGATCGTTATTATTATTATAGTTGTGTAAAATGTGAATAAGGAGTTGTGAAGTAATAATTAAAAGGTTGCCCTATTTTATTTTACTTTCTGTATTTCTGTTAGAATTATTTTTGTTTATTAATATTATATTATTATAGCTTTTATTTTTATATTAAATTGCCTGGGTCTTCGTGTAATGGCAAATATCTTACTCAAAAAAATACCAAATTTGAGCTTAACGTACATACGAGTAGGATACGAATAGGTACCTAACCTACTCGTACATGTATAACATAATTTAAACTAAATACAAACATTGCAAGTTAATAAAAAGCTTGTTTAAAAAGAACTTCATCAAAACACGTTATTTTTTTTTAAAAAGTGCTACCTTACTTTACTGTCTTAAAAATTGGGATATTTTTTTTTATTTATTTATAGAATATGATATTTATAGAAGCCTATAAAGACTTGCTTGAAACGGTTACATCTTTCGTACGGCGATTGCTGTTCTATGCATTCTTATTCTATGGTTGAAGGTATCAATATGGATATCTAATCTATATTATTTATTATATAGTTATAAGTAATTATCATGTCTACATTTTGTGTGTGATGACTGTGATGGTATCTTCTGATCTCTCTATAATTGTACCTAGTTTGTGACAGCAATAGGTACAAACTTTTAATTGTCTAATTTTTAACATTTTAATTTTTTTTTTATTAGCTAGGTATCTCACTACTCCGAACACAATCAACACAATTTATAAAATTTAAATACCTATTTCTTGAAGTCTGCAAATTATAAAATAATAACGCTTCATTCTCTTCAAACTGTTAAAAATGTATTAAAACTACGTAGGCATGTCTATTTATTCACTCGTCACCGCCAATATTAAAATTTACGTACATAATTACATTATTACTAAACACTGATTGGCTGATTAAACTAAATTAAAAAAAATATATACATACTTACATTGTTTCATAATCAAGCTTCGTAGTCGTGCATTCCTGCATCATTCTAGGTTGCCAGCGGCGCGGCGGCCGCGGTGAGAGTAGAGCACTGTTTTTGCGTTTGTTTGTTAAGTTCTCGAGTATTGGCAGACGTAGTTTATCTCGGACGTATTGCGGACTGCCTATACTAATGTAGTGTCGCATAGTAACTTCGTAAAACTTATTGAACTTAATACATCGAACTTTTTATGAGATATAATTCCCATAGCGCTGTGCTGTGACCCAATCCCGTTATATGGATAAAAATGTAAAAAGTTTAGTGTAAACTCGGAAGTGTTGTTGATATGAGATTGTAGTTCATCTTCAGTCTTCACTCCGTGCTTGAGTTGCAATATTTTCCAATGTTTCGTAAAAGAAACAGGAGAATGCAATGTGGCTTTTGCACGTTGCTGTCGAATCTGCTCCGGAGTTTTTTGTGCATCGGCAGTAGACGCGGTTCGACAGAGTCGTACTATAGGGAACTTGGTGACCAAGATACTCTGGTGAGTACCATTTATTTCCAGGATCTTCCCAGCTAACTGCCTGCCTGCCTACCTTGGTATATTAACATGATTTTCATTCATATATTTGATTAAAATTGCAAACAAATGCGCGGACCCGTCTGTTTATATCTACTTACGTGTGTGTTTTAATTGGACACTTACGTTACATACAAATTAGTCGCGATCTGTTATGCTAATCTGCAGACGTGAATCAAATATTTTAATTTTGGTGCAGTTGAATTTATTTTATACGTTTTCTGGTGGCCCCTTTCAGGCCCTTATTATCGCGCATGTTTTGTCAGACTGCGGCGTATTTAGTAACGAGTGAAAGTGGGATTTCTCTTAAGTTAGTCATTGTAAGGAGTTTGTGTACTGTTAGGTACTACTGTTCACCTTTGACAACTTTGTAACTAGGTGTGTTAAATGTATCCATGCCCTATAATTTGAGTGTACAAACGCCTAAAACATCTATCTATAACTACCTACCTAGTCTCAGAGAACAAAAATACCTACCTGATCATAACTTTATTAGATAGGAACCTACTATGATTGTGTTCTTATAGTCAAAATATACAAAAAATAATGTAATTAAATACCTAATAAGTAGGCATAAAAGTTATAAATCTTTTCAAATTATTTTTTATTTATTTAATTACTTAATTATGAATTTGTTTCAATTAATATAATAAATGTACCTATTCTTAGAGGAAAATGAATTAAATACCTACGTACTTTATTATTAACAATTAAATTAGAATATTTATATAAATATACATACAACCTATATAAGTACTTAAATAGATGTAACAAATTCAAGGATAAAAAAAGCTCATGGGATGGGTCTAATAAATGATCAGATTTTTTCATCTAAATCTGAGCTATGATCAAAATTGTTAAATAAAGATAGCTTATTGATAAGTTAATAAAATTAATTACAAAATTCTTTGTGCACTTACAAGGCATAAAGTAAGATGTAAAACTATTTTCAAGAGTAGAAACAGTTGTGAAGGTAATAAATAGGTATTAAAATAATATTTTGCTGATATAAGTAATCATGGGAGGCATTGGATGCAATTTGTAAGTAAATAAATCACTATTTACTAGCTTATGCCTGCGTTTTCGTCTGCGTGGATTTCATAATTAGGTCATTGGAACAAGGAATCATTATTGTTCCATACAAACTTTGGCTCCATTTTTCACTTGCTTCCGGGTAAAATCTCGAAAAATCCATTTTTACTGGATACCTCTGTCATACAATGGACATACCTTCCAAATTTCTGGTCTCTATGATCAACGGTTTAAACTGTGTTTATCCGTTAGTCAATCATTCAGCACAAAGCATTTTATATGTGAGATTATTTAGTTATAACCCAAAATAACATATAGTCATATTTTTCCAAATTCTATTGGGTAACTTCAAAGACTTAACAACTTTAAAGTCCTCAAGCAGATCAAATAAAATCACTGTTTTATCTTATTTTCATTTATTTATAGCTTATTATATTTAAATAATACAGCTTATATTGCTAACAGGAAAAGTTTATTTTCAACCTTGATGTTGTGTACATTCAAACATCTATTCATGTCATACTATGTATCTATGTTATTATAACATCATACAAGAGTTGAGTATAACACCAGAATTTAGTTCTTAAATATAATACAGTTGTGAAAAACAGGGATAAAGTTTGTATTGGACAAGGACAACGTGACTCCTTGGTCCAATTAATTATGAAATCCACACAGACAAAGTCACGGGCATAAGCTAGTACAGTAATATAATTATTAGTATATTATAACATAATAACTATCATCATAGCAACTATAAAAATATATAAATTGTTGAACTTGTGTAATAGTGGTAACATTAATATGTTGTCCTGTACATTATATTTATATTTATTGGAGCTTTGTTATCTATATTTATGGCAACATAGAAACAAACGGTAACATAATAATATATCTTCATAGTATTTGATAAGAGCTAGATAAGAAAGAGAAAGTTACTTAAAATGTCAATCATTCGTTATTAATATTATTAATTAAATATGAGGTATGAAAAAAATTTAATAATCTTTTTAATATAGTTTTATGCTTATCTCTTTAAAGAGACAAGAAGAGAGGTGCCTTAAATATTTGATGCATGGCATTTATAAGTCGCCGTGGACGTGTGCGGCTTTTTCGATGTCAGTAATGGTTCTACATTCACACCTGAAAATACCTAATGGAGATGTATTGTACCACCGGAAAGTAGAAATTGTTTATATTTTGAGTTAAATTTTTATGTTAATATAACTCAATGTGTACCTTATTACCATGGAATAAAGGCTAAATGGTTGCTAAATTAATCATGGTTGTGATCATAGAATGTAAAATTTAATACTAAAACTTTCGACGCTATTAAATTATTATTAATTAGGGACGAGATATTATGTTAATATTAAGATCATCGATAAAAAAAAATTTGCCTTTCGTCAAGTTTCGTCGTAAATTTTATGTATTTTTAACAGAAATATATTTTCATTTAAAGTATATATTTGAACATAATAAAAACATGTTAAATTTAACCATTCTTTTATTTATGTACTTATTCTGTTATCTAATCCCAATTTTTTTGTACAATAAATTACTAAATTTACTAATACTTACTAAAACATTCATAAATATAAATAGGTACTTAATATCGAACAAGAGTATGTTCGATATTATGTTTATTATTATATTACATAACTATCAGAAGTTCAAATACTAGTCATGACTCTTCCGAAAACTGAAATTTATTTTATAACACATAGAGGTTTTATTAAAAAAATTGAATCAGCGTCCTTTAGCGCATAATAGCGTGAACGTAGCTGATCTTACAGAACATTGCTCTCCATAAAAAAATGGCGTCAAGGTGTGGAGCCAGGGTAAAAGGAACATGACGTTTCGTTTATGTTAGACACATGTGATAGAGTCCTTGTTTAAAAAAAACTGGAATCAGAGTCCTCTAGCGTCCAATAGCGTGATTACAAATGTATCGATTCTACATTATAAATTGTCATTATGTTATTTATAAAAATAAAAAATTCAAAAGTTGTCCGATGGTGTACTTGTTACGAAGTAAAGATTTAAATCCGATCAATTCCGAAATATCAGGTTTACCAACCTTAATTGATGTATTGAATCAAAAACGATGTCCGATGTCCACTAAAATCCATTGATGGATCCTTTTCCGTTTTTGTGTTCACTTTAATTCATGACTCGCGCCACCAAAATTAAAGAATTAACCCACCCGCGTTATAGATCTAGCTCTGGTCGACATTTTTCTCTTTTCGTCTGTGGCATTCAATTCGATAGCTCTGAGGACGCTCGGAATGCTTTTATAGCAGAAATTGAACACCTCCTTAAAGAAAATAATAGCCGCATCTTCAAATCTATAAGGATGAATCGCTGTTTAGAAACTAATGGGCTCTGTACCTTCCGCGAAACACCTATCTTAGACATCTATGCTCCGAAATTTGGTTTAGGTCGATATTGTTGCGGATGCACTTAATGACACCAGGCTGCTTAGTAAGTTATATTATATATTATGTTTCAAATAATATAGGATTTATGATTAGAGAAGTTACGAGATTATAAATAAGTCTAAAGTGCCTACAAATTTAAATAGCAATTATCAAAAGATTCCAAATTATAAATACTAGTAGTCTAGTGGTCCTCTATCGAGCTGTAATTTGCTACATATAACTAAACTACTATAATATGCTTAATAGCGCCTAACTCACGTCATTAAGCACTGTTCGATTCAACGTAAATTATTAATTGACTTACATGCATTTATTATTGCCTCTTTCACCGTCCTCAAGGAAAGTTCTAGGCTAATCACCATCTAAAGTCATATATACTCGTAACTTATCGATCGCATTTCACGATGTTTGTGTAACACTACCTACTCATAGTTTAAACTGACCTTTAACCTGAATTAATTATGATTACTGGCCTAAATGAGAACCACTGCAACTCTTCATATCGATTCATGGCTGATTGGTATTTTTTTACAAGAGATTAACTATTACTCAATGCGGGGTTATAGTCCACAACGAAACAAGAAAACGAATTAAGATTAAAACTTATATGTCCAACCGGCCTCAAGAAGTGGAGGCGTCGCTACTCATGAGGTGAGGGTGATGGTTGTCTCAAGTATAGTGTGTGCAGCATCCACTCTCCCCAATCGAAACACAAATAATTGCCACAATACTTGTTTTACGGTAGGTTATGAGGGCAGTGGTGGTAACTCCCTGGGCGAACTTTATAAGCTCTACCACATACCGAAATCGTATACTCACATCACGCTGTTCGGATGCGGATTGGGTACCATGTACACACACAGAGACAGTTACTACACTATACCTAGACCTAGAACAGAAATCTTAATCCATCATTTAATCTTGCCGGGATTTACTCCCACCGGGAATCGAACCCAGGACCCCTCAACGACTGGCATGGTTGTTACCGTGTGGTTTAATAACTGTGGTGTAATGCTGTTAATAACCATTAAACCACACGGGTCGTCAAATTAGTATTGGAAGAAGATAAACAGATTTTGGTGCTTTTTTTAACTGTGATTCAACAATATCTATTTAACCGTTTGAAGAATGTTACTTTAATGACATTACAAGAACGTAATAATCTTCAAATTGTTCGAAGACATAACCTGAACCTGAAATCAGCAGGGTGGGTACCAACTTACCCAACTTCTTGCTAAATTACAACAGTAGGACCCTGTTTGGGATAATTGGAATTCTCCTAATTTTATCACATACTTAATTTGTATATTATACAAACATCATTATGAAAATGGCAAGAACGCGTAAATAAACTTACGAGTAAAACCAATAAAAGTCATCTAAGCTAGAAATTACATGAAATAGGTAAATGTATTCATAATGTACTTACCTGCTTTACTACCGGCTCTTATTTTACTAGAATCTTCTTCATTTCAAGTCGTTCGAAGCGATGGATTCGTTTACTTACCTAATGAATTTAACTTTGAAATTGAGAGGTAGGTGGTAATGCAATCAGTCAAAATTTTAGAAAATGGAATATAATAGGCGTCAAAGGTCAAGACTTAGAATTTAATCCGCTTAACATCTTGTTGTCAGTAACTCAATAAACGCGTCGTAAGTTGCAAGTTCAAAATGTTGCAAAACAAACGGCATAAATACCAAATGCAACGTAAAGATAAACCTAATTTAAATGTGACAGATATAAAAAGCATAAAAAAATAAGTATGTACTTACCAAGATAAAATTAATTTTCTGCGCCTTTGCAACTTCTACTAACGCCAGTTTGTATTTTGAATAACAATACAGCACTAACTAATGCGCCGTTCCGAATGTTCCGATCCCAAGCCGTACTGCCTTCTTCTCCGCGCCAGTGTTGCTGTATGTACGGCAATTGCCGTATTGTAAGGCAATCAGATCCTGACAAGACGCAGTACGCTGAAACAAGGAATAAAACTACAACAAGCATAATTTAAGATATGGTGTGATAGTGGTGACCCTTCCAAATTACCAAGACAGGCTGCTATAGTTTGTGATACTTTTTTTTAGAAGTACGTGTCCAAATTTGCCACTCTAGGTACAAGCCTACTCCGCTTTTGGGGTAAATTGTGACGTATTTGATAGAAGGCATTTTTTGTTGAAATACGGCACTTTATTCTGTTGTGTACGGCCATCCCGTAAGTGATCAACGGCAACACTGCTCCGCGCCCCTTCGACCCTCACTCGGATAGACCTACAGGACCCCGCCGCGGACGAGCCAGTCGGGGACGTTCCGCGCCTAAGTGCGGCTGTGTCGAACCTTACTGTTGCGAGCGACTACGCCGCGAAGTTTTCGAAAGCAAGTTATTTATTTTGTATTTCCTTTATGTGCTTACGATTATGACCTTTTAATAATACTATAAAATTATGATTTTTCGCGGTATTCAGCCACTTGATTTTCAGTCTTATAAATGCAACGGAAGAAACTTTTTAAATCTGTTTAAACTTTGACATTGAGCTGAAAAGTTCTTTGTATAACTTAGACTGAAGCATATTTTATTTAATGTTAATTTAATACAATGCTAACAAGAAGAAGCAAGTGACTTATGTAGTTTACTTTCCTGCCTGGAATTTTGAGAAGTATTGTAGACTTTTTTTAGAAGTTTCTAAACATTTTAGAATTATTTCGCAATCATAGAAATCATACATAGTAACTTATTTGTCCTTAGTAAAATAAATATGATCACATCATCACATCACACATCATCATCTTCATCACCCCATTACAGAATATTTAAAACAATCAAACGTCATTATTTTCGCATATTCTGTCCACATTGTGTTTTAAATAAATATACAATTAAATTCTCATTATAAATAAAATAAGCTCTTACAAGTTTGAATAAATTTTAAAATTTGTGAACCATTAAAATATCACACATCATCATCATCACCATCAACCCGTCACACTGCTCGGCTCGGGTTTCCTCTCAAATATGAAACGGGTGTAGGCCATAGTCCACCACGCTGGCCAAGTGCGGATTAAATTCTCACACGCGATGAAATAAGCTCTTCAAAGTTTGAATTAGTTTTAAAACTTATGAACCAATAAAATATCGCACATAAAGATGAAGAGAGATGCATTTTATGACTAAGAGGAAGCTTTTCGTTAATATAAATCTGCTAAGTAAAATTGTAATATGGATAGAAAATTTTAAAAGCTTATTTTTAGGCTCATTTAAAAAACAACGATGCTAAATTATTGTCATTTTAATCACACATAGCATACAGGTTAGACAGTAGCTTAATTAAGCAACCTCTAGCGCCGTCGGATGGGTGACCGCTAGTGGCTAATTTCATGCGCGTTTCCGCAACACCAGGAAAGTCGCCAATGTCTTGATTATTTGTTTCATTTGCTACAAGACCAGATATTCCCGCTCGGAACGGTGATTTGTTCCGAGGTATAATTTGAGATTTCCGATGATCTCTATCAAACAATTACTTAATTTAGAATCTAGTAGAGACAAATGGCCTTCGTTAGCTCTCTGATCCGGATTAGGATTATAAATAGAGCACGAAGAGCGGTTAAGAATGTATAAGATATTTAATAACTTAAAAAAAATTAATTAGTCTTAACCTTATACCAAACAGAAGTAATCTAGGAGTATATAGGTATGTCTTATGTCTATATGTATACATTAAAAGATAAATTCCCGTTCATTCACTGACTCACTCATCAACACTCAGCCCCAACCTAACTTAACCCTAACCTAAGAAGATGAATTTTTCCACAAATGTAAAGGGCTTGAAAATTAGCTGTGTTTGTTAGTTGTCCATTTATACATTATATTTATTGTACAATTTCTGTCTTAATCTAAGGACTAATTCGCAGGCATATGCTAGTATATTATAAACGTAACAGTCCTCCGCCGCGTTTGTTAACTGTGAACGCGCTAAAAACAAAAACTACTTAACAGATTTTCGAACGGTTTTTTGCCTATAGCTAGGAATTTTTTTTTAAGTCACTATTTTTGGTTTCCGTTTAGACTTGACTTTGTAGTCTACGCGGACGAAGACGCGGGTAATTGCCACTAAAGTATAATAAAATGAAATTTGGCATTTTCTGTTATTTTATATTAGAGAGACCAAGTTATTGGTATCCACTATTTTTATGTAAAAAACGCTGATATAATTATGCTTTACTCAATCTACGTCGTGGAAGCCTCATAGCTGTTTTGTTTCTCAGATACTTAAAAAGCTTCTAAAACAACAAAAATATAACTTTACGCCCTATTATGTAGGCATTATTATGTTAGTTACGAGTGCTTTTAGATTAGATTAGACGTTAGACCTATACATTTTGGAATCTTTAAAAATGATCTTCTATTTCAACCAAGCTAAGGAGTGCCAATACGAACGAGTACAACAATGTATCGTTCATTGCGATAACATAATCTAAATAATGTTTTGTTGCAAATAATAATAGCTGTTATGTAAACAGCTATTGTCATTGAAATCAAATTTCAAGAAGATCTTTTATCTTCTTTTTTATTTCAGTTTTTCTTCATGTAGGTACACAATCACCAGTACCTATACTCATCCGTGCATTACATGGTACGGCATAGGTAGTCTGTGTTTAAGGTAAAGTATATAAATCTACTATATATGCATATAAAACGCTAAATTAACCTGACTCATTGACTTATATTGATATAATATCAACGCACAGCCGAAACTACTGCACCTAGAAACTTTAAATTTGGCACACAGGTGTTCCTTTCATGATGTAAGTCACTAAGGATTTTTAGAAATTCAACCCCTGAACGGGTGAAATAGGGGGTGAAGTTTTAAAAGATTTTTCTCTATATGTATTTTTGATTTTTAGTTTTTTAGGGCCCGATTGTAAAGTTCACGTGGATGAAGTCGCGGGGATAAGCTAGTAATTTATAATAAGTATAATCCACTCTGTTGTGTAGATTATTCCGGTATCTATACTAATAATATAAAGCTGAAGAATTTGTTTCTTTGTTTGTTTGAACGCGCTAATCTCAGTAACTACTGGACAGATTAAAAAAATTATTTTAGTGTAAGATAGTTCATTTATCGAGGAAGGCTATCAAGCGTTATGTTGCAATTCTTAACGCGGGTGAAACCGCGGGGTGCAGCTAGTGATTTATATTATAAGTAGCAGTAGGTAAATAATTATGGCATTAACTCTAAAGTTAGCATCGTGAAATAACTTTGTATTTTTATATGTACAATTGATGAAATGGCTTTTTGCTTAGCAGTGATAAATCGATACCGTGTTTGATTCACCAATACATTCGTATATAAATGTGCCTACTGCCGTACTCCGACCTACCGTAACGTCGCATATCGTGTGTTGAGATAATATTATTATGCTCACATTGCTTAACCACCAAATATTGTTTACATCATTAAGTTCGTTATGGGGTTTTGTTCGTTATAGGGTTTTCTGCGATGGGTAGGCTTGTGCCTTTTATTCGCCTTGATTCGCTTTTAGCTCGTAATAACATTAAACAGCCTTTCATATACATGTTTTATGAATTCTTGACCCATGTCGGCCTACTAACTAAGGCCTAGAAATGGAACTAAGTCACGGTGTCCTTGATGCTTGAGTGTGTCATTGCAATTTTATTGATAGTTGGACGATTATAGAAAAAAAAAGAAAATTTACTCGGTTTGTACGGTAAGCTTTGCGTATCGTGAACTCCCTAAGGGCCCCCAAGTTAAGTATTATGACGCCATTACCACTACGACGGATCAATGGTCTTGTAATGGAGTTGCGTCGGAATGACGATCAGTGTTATAGGTACATAATTACGTACAATTATAATTACGTACTTTAATTAATAAGTACGTATTAATTGCGTACATAAGTACGCGGTTGTTGAAAAACTATTAATGAAATTTTAAACGTATACTTAGCAGTTTTTCAGTTAAAACTAGTTCTAAAGATTTAACATGACCAGTAGTTTTAACATGATTTACTTGATGACAGTTTCACGTCAGTGTCACACCATCGAAACAGCATTGATAACTTGAATACAAAAATTGTCAAAATCAACTATTGAGATGTCAGTGATAGAGAAGATACAATGAAGAGGCCCTTCTAATAGTTTTTCTTCAAAACGC
>DWQL01000810.1:0-13336 GCA_018231265.1 Noctuana haematospila | reverse complement strand
TTAAATTTTTACAGTTTTTGACTTTGACATTGACAATTTTTTGCAATGACAGTGACTAAAGCACAGTCTATTTAGAATATAATGGACTAAAGTGACTGTGATGACATATGACTGTCCAACTGTCTAAGAAAACGTACCACAGATTACTTACAAGTAGTGTAAAAAGATAAAAAGCAATGTGTAGAAATCATAGATATTGTAAAAAAAGATCTATGGTAAGTCTGTGGATTATCACCATGACAACTTTTGGCGGAAACATACAAACAGAGGATCAAGCGTAGGGAACAAGTGTTTTTTTATGTATATTAATTATGTGTTGTGTAGTGTTGTGTGGGCCAAATAGATGTTTAGTGTCGTATTTAATTTGTTTGATTAAATATTAAATAGTTAACATGACTGAATCCCTAGAATTACATGCAATTAATGGGAATAATGAAAATGAAAGCGATACAGAGTATCAGGAAATTAGAAATGAAGTTGTAGTGGAAACCACAGCTGTTAATACTGAAACGCAAGTAAAATTACCGAAAGCGTATGATTTTTTTACAGAATTCGATATTAAATCTTCAAAAAAGAAAGAAAAGAAAAAGCAGAAAAATAGAAAAAAGGATTTATCTCACTTAGTCGACATTATAACTTCAGAGCTTGAGTCTTCAAAAGCACTTCTAATGCATAATGCCATAACTAAAATATCTCAGACGAAAGAACAAGAATCATATCTAGAAAAAACTCCTAGATTTCAGAAAGTTTTCCGGAGAAATAATGCTTGGCGTAGTGACGCAGAGCGTGGGTAAGGATAAAAGATAAAAGTCGTTTGCAATTCAAGTAGTAATGGAATTAGTTAAAATAGTTATACATACTCAATACAATACTCATAACCAATTCTAATTGATCTTTCCGTTAAATCCACAGTTGGAGAAGAAAACCATTTGACTTGAGACCAGTTTTTCCAAGGGTTTTAGAGAATACTGTTGTCAAACAGCAAACTATACCTGTGCATTATGTGGAACCTGTCATGTTTGATAATATAGTAACCGAGTATCAAGAATATGATATGCGACAAACATCAAAATTTTTAGATGTAGCTATAAAAGATATAGTATTCACTCACCACCATGAGTTTTCCTTAGAAAAATTGCTATGTGTAAAATTATTAGATACTTACAAACAATATTGTAACATACAAAAGTCAATCAAAGACGTGATAGAGAATATCAACATAAATAGAAAGACTAGGGATAATATAAAGCAACAACTTGCAGACATTAGCTCAATTAAGAAGGAGGAATTGAGGTTTGATCAAATTGTACTAAAGTATACTGGAAAGTTTCTCCATCTAAAAGATAAGTATTATCAATTGATATCTACTGAAAAAGAATTACAACACCAAGTGCTGTCGCTTTGGGCTGATATAGAAACAGTACGACAGAAATCAGGATTTATAGATACAACATACTTTATTGAAGTAACAAAGAGTGTTTTGGATGAAGATTATTATGAGAAAGAATATATGCAAGTATTTGAAATTGAATATTCTGATATGCTAGACAAGTTAGAATACGAATATATCAACAAATATTTAGAGTACAAGGATATTAAGCAAAGTTACGAAGCGGGTGACACAGAGAGGAAAAAAATTATTAAACCGAAACTCCATATTAACCAAGACAAGCTTAAAGAACAAGTAGATGAAATTGTTAACAAAATTGTGGAAAAAGAAAAATCTAATATAATTCTTAAAGAAGAAAAAAATATACTTAAAGGTTTAAATAAGCATAAAAATGCAATACATACTTACAGCTTTAAGATTTATGTGGACAGCGTATTCGTGTGCGAATCAGAAGCTGTTAGTTCTTATCTTGACTTTAATCGCGTAGATTTTATAGATATTTTATCAATTCAAATACTGCCGAATAATGAAAAGTTAGTCATATTCTTATGTGAAGATGATATGAAAGTAGCATTTATAAGCATTTATTTACAAGAAATACGATTTAAAAATTTCAATGCGATTTTCAAGGCAGAAAAATTTGTTAGCACTAATACAGTTGAACCAAGTACTCGATGCATTGGTAGTGGAATCAGAATAAAAGAAATTGTTGCACTAAACAAAGTTAGGTTAAAAACTAGTAGCTCGTTTAAAGGAACATTATATACAACAGCTGAAGTTAATATCAAATCAGGATGGAGTGACAAACTTAATGTAAATATGAGCGAGGCAATAAATGATTCCGTTTCTCTTGGAAGACAGTTAAAGCGACTGTTACATGGGATCGATAAACCAAATGTTGGTTTACTAACCGATATAATTGAAAAAATATATGACACGAAGATTGATAATACAAATAACATAATGAATGCTCTTCAAGAAACATGTAAAGCTAATATTAGCGATGACCACACTTTTACTACAGACGTAAAGAGTGCCGAATTTGATAGACTGAAACTTTTGCTTATAAGAAACAACGGTGGTTTTGAAGGGATTGTAAATAAGGCAATTCCCATATTCTCGAGTCAAATTTCTACGGAACAATTGAACTGTCTGCAAAGAAGTGAGGAAAGAGAGTTTGATCTACAATGTCTTGATAAAAATAACGATATGGATCCAGTAGACGTGCAGAGGTTTATGAGTATGAAATATGTGGAGAAATTAAATGTGCAGCTACAGAAGAATATAAATGAATATCTTTTAAAGAAGACGTATAAAGACGTCGTCAGAGATTTCAAGGATTTGAGTTTGAGGTAGGCACGAATATATAAATAGTATATATAGGTAAGTATATACTAGTTGTAGATGTTTGGTGAAAACAAGACCACGACAGGTGTTTTGTTACATACAGTAAACCTCATTTCAGGGGTATATTTTCAAGTCAATCTAATTTTGATTTGGAGACTACATCGAATGTAGCGAAACAGCAAATGCTAGCAGAATGCTTGTCAAAAGAACAAGATATTAATTTGACGGTGATAAAAGCATTCAATTTATTAGACAGGAGTACGGCAATAATTTCTGAAGATGATGATAAAGAGAGCATTGCTGGTAAGTCTCAAATTGTGTTTAAATTGATCGTTAATAAGTTTTAAGTGAAAATACAACTAAAGCCACGCTTGTTGTTCTATAGAAATAGAATCTTCCACAGGATTCAAAGTGCGTCCGTTAAGACCTTTCATAAGGGTCAGCTACCACGGCGTGTCTGGACAAACGCCAACCGCTATAGGTTGTCATCCCTCTTGGAATCATACTGTCAAAATAAAGTCCAGGTCAGTCATTTATTTAAGCACTGAATAAATTATAAAGTTATATAGGAAAACAACCTATTTTGCGAATTTTATTCTTCTGTTTAAAAACGAGATAAAGATGGTTAATCTTCTGCAAAAAATATTTTATCTCCAGACTGTCACCCTTGTCTGCAATCCACGTGAACGTGTACGACGAATGTAAGGTGGACGTTAGCGAGGCGTACTCCGAGGAAGAGCCCTCGTCCCTCAACAGGGCTGTTCACTATCGTGTATACAATAAGTGGCTGGGCACTGTGCATATACCGTTGTACACTGTATTAAGTTTGGGTTCGGTAAGTAAAGTTACACAAGGTAAGAATATAATATTAATAAAAGTCATGAATATTTTTTTTTCCCACCCATCCTTAGATACTTTTTATGCACCTACCACATCTTGGCTAGGAGGTATGGATCTCTTTGTTATTGTTCATGCATATTGTGTTCTATAATAAAAGAAATAAGTGCAAAATTATGTATAATTTGTGTAATAGCGCCATAAAAAAAATTTCAGCTCAGAGGGACGTTTAAAATTACGACACCACCTTACCTGTTTGGTTACGAAACATCAGAGCCTAAAGATTCGAAGTCAATAATTCCAGAAGTAATACAGCTCATGAAAAAGGAGACATCGTTCCTCACACTTCACATTTCTACCAATCTTTTTCACTTGGGCGGTTCCCAAGGTTACAGCCAACCTGTGCCCAATTCCGGAGACGATCTGATAATACGCCATCTAAATAAATTTGTAACTGATTATTTGAATGAATTCCCTTCGAGAAACATTACGTTGACATTAATAGATAGTTCTGGAAAAAACAAGTGTTTAACAGAGTTTCTGAAACCCATTCCGATGCCAGACGTTGAGTGGTTTCCTAAAAACCCGAAGAGAACAGAATCAGCTGTGTCAAAGAGTTCGTCTTCGAGAAGTAGTAGAAGAAAGCTGTCGATAGCAACAAACAATGATGATAAAGAGTCAGAATATAGTGGAGTTGATATGTGGAAAGGGACGGAAACCAGGGCGGATCACATGTCGAAGCTAGTGGATGCTGCAGTCAGATATGTGGCGTTGATTCCCACGTATGAAGTAACGTCGCATGTCGTTACTTTAAATGGGGCGGTAAGTGGATAGCAAAAAATTTAAAAACTTCTATTATAAAAACACCTTTTTCTTTGTGAGTACCATGGATAAACTTAAATTACTTTCTACTAAATAGCACAAGTGGCTGGGATGATGGAGAATTTGCTTAAAAGTGGAAAAGGTGTACAGGACGCGAATTTTTTTTTAAGAATGAAGACAAATACAGATCTGATTTCAGGTTATTAAAATAATAGAACTTGCTATTTTGTGATACCTGTTTCTTTTTCCAGGAACTCTTGAAAGTTCTCTACGGTTCTCCGCTAGACCATACCATACTCCTGGCTTGTTATTTCCTTCACCTGGGGATCAGATGCTGGGTAATCACTGGGCTGGCTTTGCCACGAGGTGTGAACAGCTACGTGTTGGTCAAATACGATCAGAGACACAGACTAGTCATGTCCAGAGACCCAGAAAGAAGTAGGGGATTTTTGAGCAGAGGGGATGGGTGAGAGATTACAAATTTTGTAACTACGTACAGGTGTTTTCATCTAAGGAGATCTGACCAATGACCTAGCAAGGTTAATATTTATGAATTAGATAAAGCATTTAAATTATATGTCTACATTATTTTCCAGTAAGCAATTCGCGTGGTTTGTATATGACGCGGCCAGTGGAGAGAGATTTGAACTGAGACACGCCGGCTGTCCATTAAAAACCGTTAACTACGTTTTTGATGCGGAAAATGTAAGACTTTACAAAGCTTAGAAATATTATTTATAACTGTAGTCGTCGCTTTTCAGTCGTTGTATAATCTATTTATTTGTCGCTTTTATAGGCTATGTATTGTTTTGTGACTATAGTCTTAACATACTTTACACTTTACATACAAAAAGAAAGTTTGCAAATATTTCCAGATATGGGTCAATATACAATCATCCCAGGACTGTGAAAGTATGTCGTTCGATTTCTCTAAATCAGCGGATTGGCAGCCGGTAAGTTTTCAATATGATTATTGATAACGCATTACCTATGCGATAGTTATTAAGCTGAACCATTGATGTTTTCTTAAGTTGAATCATAAGTTACGACTATTTATTGTTGATTCTACAAGCATTGTTTAATTTTTTCACTTTTTACAAGCCGGACTCCAGTTTAATCCAGTACGTCATTCTACTACTACGCAACAGCCTTACTGTGTCATTCGCAGGTGTTCGAAGACCCTATCCTAATAATGAAACAGCCGGCTGTATCAGACGCCAAGCTGTACTCGTCAGCCCCAGATGTTGAGCAGTTGCGTTCAACCCTGGAGGGAAAGGTGAAGGCCAAAGTCCAAAAGTGGAGATCACACACGAAAACTATATGGAATAGGTAAGGGTTTGAAGGAGGAAACTTTTCTTTTAGCTCATAGACATTATAAATTAGATGGATTTCCTATATGCCATAAACTAACTAAAATAAATAGAATAAAATATGTCAGTGAAATTGAAGGTGAAGCTACCATAATAAGGCAACGCCCCATGTATGTACATGTACACGTGCACTCTCACACATTCACAGCATGATAATTCTTATTTGGTCTCGCTCCAACTACGACCTGGCTCGCTCGTTGACGTTCACACATTACGACGCTACCGCCATTGTTGTGCAAGAGCGATCACGAAGCAAGAAGCAATTAGTGTAACCAGAAAAGTGAACGTCGACTAATCTGGAACATGCTTATAAATACTAAGCCTGCAGTCATTTGACACCACGTTCTATTTTCAAGGTATTGTAGTACTTTGCTGCGGGAGATGCTGCCCCACTGGGAGTACTGGGCCTTCAATCCCACGGAGCCGCGGCCGGCTCCCGGACAGCGACTGAAGCAGTTGATGGTTACTTATAAGGTATACACAAAAATTGGAAACAGATATTTAGATTTGGCATCTAGGGGGGCGGCTAGGTATATCAATTTAAATAATACAGATTGTAATTTTCCTCAGATGTATGGTTTCCCTCTCAATATGCCATATATGAATGCTAAAAGTTTTACATCCAGCGTGAAATCGACCGGCGTTCATCTTAACGATGATCCCGACGTGGAGTTCGGATTGGCTGTCGAAGTGTACACTTACCCTAACAATGTGCTTAGTGTTTGGGTCTTTCTAACCTGTATCACTAGAATATAGATTGAAACTTTCAAAACTATTGCAAAATTATTTTTTGTGTTCATTTCTCAACTATTTGTAAGTCTTAAAATATTATTGTTACCTATTAAACAGGATTCCATACAAACTGGAAACCAAATGAAATACAAATTAATAGTATAAAAACTGTAATTATATTGACAGTGTTGCTGCAGTATTCATTAAAACTAAAAAATATTTTTAAAAAAAATTTAATTTTAATATTTTTTTCATCTGCCAGTTTACCCTACCATTTTTATTCAGTACAATATACATACCTACATATTATTATATTTGGCAATAAATGAGTGAAAAAAAAGAAAGTGACTAATTACTTCATAAAATTCAGAGAAAAATATAAATACGTTTACTTAGGTAAATTCAAACGATTAAGGTTTGATTCTTAAAGCATTATAGCAAGCAATTTAATAAATAATATGATACACTGGCTTTGATTAACATTTGTTTTCAAGTTACTGAACGAAAAAATTTAATTCTGAGGATCTACATAATTAAACAAATTATATTTCATTCTAGCGACAAACTACATAGGTACATGATTAAGAAATAGCTCTAATTTCAATAAGTTATGAAAATTATTACCATTTCACATTGGCGAAATGTGCCAAACTAACTAGAGAATTTTTTTCAGTAGTTCTTGCTTTAATGACAGCTTCAATGGAAGCATTTGAGCTCACGGGAAACCACAATTTACCTTATTTGTTACTTGTTGCTACTATTAATTGAAAAGGCACTATAAAAGAGGAGTTTCCTGTTTAATATATTAATTAAGTATCATATAATTGACAGTACGTACTTACAGAGAATAGTTATGCTACATTTTACCTGTCAAATTCTATTAAATAGTAGCCAAATAAGTAAATTATTTGGCTACTATATTTAAAGTATAATAAATTAAAAAGACAAAAGCAAAAGTGCTCAAAATAGATTGTCAAAACTAAAACTTACACAAGAAATAAGGGAGGTCAGAAATTGGACAATGGAAAGGCATAGCACAACTAAACAAAATAGTTTTCAGAAGAGCAATATAAAATTTATTCTTTAACTCATTCAGGATGCTTATAAACGACCGAATTAATTTAAATAAAAAATAGAGATTGTATGTCTTTTCGTTTTAATGCTAACAAAATAAAATTAACATTTATTCCATCGCAGTATAAAAATATACGTAAAAATTGAAGAAAAAAAAGAGATGTTACAAGAGTTACGTGTTCGATAGCGTTCGTCGCCATCTTGGATAGCCCGACAAAATGGCGTCGCATCAAACATACAAACGGACATAATGCAGTACCGTGGACCACTTCGCTTGTTGTGCCTTACAATTTTAAACTCATCTCAACAAAGGTGTGATTCATTTTCAACATTAGCAAGATCGTATTACAATAGTTTTCAATTATTATAAGTATCGCCGCCAGGGTTGCCAGTTTGTACTAAATTTAAATACTAGTAACATCTGCAATTTTATAAAAAATTGACCTGTTACATACAATAATTATATCTTTCACAATACATCCATTATTATACATATATTATATATTATAAATTACATGCAAAATGACGAGAGAAATATTCAGACAATTTCAACAATCACAACATGGTAATATGGGCAACAGTTTCATGTTATACTAGTAGATAACCGCGTCTTCGGCTGCGTGGAAAAGGACTTTTACAGCCTAAATTAACCAAGTTTTTATTGCATATTTTTTCAACAAATGTTTAACATTATCTTTAAATTGACATAACTTGTTTATTGAACAAAACAAACACTCAATGTTATGGAGGGTGTTCGTAGAATCGCGCTTCGCCATAGTAATTGTTTGGTGCGCGCGAATGTATCGTTTAATATAGTATAACTAGCTTATGCCTGCGACTTCGCCCGCGTGGATTTTATGCCTAATTGAACCAAGAAATCACGTTGTACCATACAAACTTTTTCCGTTTTTTACCCCCTTATGGGTAAAATTTTCCTTTCTTATTGGATGCCTGCGTCAAACGAAGAACACAACTGCCAAATTTCAGGTCTCTACGATCAGCGGTTAAGGCTGCGCGTTGATCCGTCAGTCAGGACAAAGCATTTTATATGTATAGAGATAACAATAAATAATTTAGTATTGTAAACAGTACTAATACAAATATTTATGTTGCATTCCTTTTTATGAAAGTTACTAGGTTCTTTAGGAATCAAATTTGATGGAAAATAATGTCGAGTTATTGTAAAATTTTATTTTAAAAATTGTTAAAATTCATGTCCCTTCTATTTTTTTTTATTGGGTCAATACATTAGTATAGTGTAAGCCGTTTATGAAATAAGACAAACGGACAAATATTCTAAAAATCATTGCTTTGGAATCTATTGAGTTAATAAATTCCCCAATAACAGATTTTCTCAAATAGGTATTTTCCATGTACAGACAGCGATTAGTTCATAATTAAATAACATTTACAAATGTTTTAGCGATAATGAGATTTTGTGTAAATTGAAATATATATAAAATTCTACTCACTATTTAATAATTTCCTATTTTAAGCACCTAATAATGATGTATAAAGTATAATATTTTCAGTATAAGTAATAATCATTGCTTATTGGTGTCTTCGTTCATACATATAAAAATTCATATAATAAAATGTATAAATGCTTTGATATTTTATAACAATAAATAAATGTGGACGAGCCACCGTGTCGTTATAACTAATATTGTAATCCGTTTCATCTCTGTTTCGTAACAAGGCATCAACTAGGTTTATTAATTAATACTTAATGGAAGATACATCGTATGTCAAACTAAAAATCGACATCCGATTCGTAGGTCACAAGTAGCAAGGCAAATTTAACACAGCATTTTCGTCTTTCATCTTTACATCTGGCAACCCTGACTCATCTAAAACAGATTTCCTTATTTAAACTATTAAAAATTGACGAATACTTGCGCACTAGTTTTTAGTCAGATCCTGGCGGAATTATTGGAATCGTGTCGTTTAATGATCGCGCGTGCGATATCTGCGTGCGCTCAATCGATCATTTGAGCGGCTGCCAAGCGTTGAAACGTTAAGGCGTCCGGTGTATATAATATTATATAGGAATACTCGGAAGCCAAAAGCTTACATTTCCGCCCGTGTTTTAAAAAATCTCCATCAATCTCTGGTAATATAACTGTCAGATAACAGTACAAAAGCAAGTTTAACAATGAACAATCTCGTTTTGTATAGTAATATAAATTCCAGCTTCGTTATCATTGTTTTGTCCGGGCACACCGGACACTTGTGGCACCCTGAGGCATAGGGGACGTTCCTGGTTCATTGCACCAGGGGTATTGAGGAATTCGGAAGAAACACGCACACACATTGACAACCGCGACAAAAGACTTTTGTCATAAGTATTCTCTTTGAACATTCGCACCGTGATTAGCGGGAAGTCCGTCGTAATTGCAATTCGAATAAAGCTATTAACAATATTGGAGTGTATAGAGAACGTGTCTCCGCAATACGGAGACGAGGCGACGAGGAGGGCTGGTTTCCTACGGCACTGCAGATGTGGCTCGAGTGAATGTTGACGCAGTGCGGACTATAGCTCGATGTGGTGCTAACTTTGCGGCGGGCGGGCGGTGTCTAGCTGCCGGGGTCGTCGGGTTTCTGCTTGGAGCGCTTGAGCTGCTGCAGGTAGTGGCGCTGGATGGGCTTGTGCAGCGCCAGCTGGGCCAGCGCATCCTCTATGGAGAACCACTGCCGCTTGCGCCCCATCAGCCGCGAGTCCTCCCACTCCGCCAGCTCTTGAGTCACCGTCATAACGTACACTTCCGTCCGGTGTTTGTGCTCTCGGTTCTGCAAGTAGAACATTAAGAAACATTATTTTAAGAAAATATTCTTTTAAAAAAGACTTTCCAGACAAAAAGTAAGTAATAATTTAATTACAGACGTTACATAATTTAATTATGTATTGATGTTGGGAGTCGTGCCCCGTATACCTAACTTATATAAAAGACACATCGAATTTATAGCGCAAAAGTTGTTGTTCTTTCTTAGATCATTCTAAGAAGATGTATAGCAGGGTACAAATTTAAATATAGATTATTTTAATAAACCGGTTGACGTTTCTCAACTATACTTTCTCAAAAATTTGGAACTACATACTGCTTTAAAAAGATTGGAATCTTGATAAATATCTAGCGTGTTAAGTCGTTCTTCTTCACAACAGAAAAAACGTAGGCTAATATGTATATGCCTTAAAGGTACCTTTAAGAATTTTCCACTACTTCGGAAGTAATCAGGCTTATCGCTGATACAATAATAGCAGCGTGGCGACACGTGGCTGCCTCCAACGTCGGTCATAGTTAAATGACGTTCAGTCACGATGTAATTAGCTCACAATCGATCCAGTAATTAGATGCGACCACAAATTTTATAGTTTGTTTGAGGAACACGACAGAAATGTACATTTACATGCAACAAAATAAGATCTGGCTAGAAAACATGGAATATCATTTATTATTCATGAGGGGAACAAGATTAAACCACCATCGTGTCAACAGAACATGTTTTCCACGACCATACCCATGGGACGCCAACTGGGCCTTCGTGGCTTTTACCAACCACGAAAGTCTTCGAAAGTTTGCAAAAACTCAATCGTCTTCTGTGCTCTTTCGAAGTAGGTAAAAGTAATATTCTGTGGCTAAAGTTTGTACTACAGACAGACAAGTATTATATAAAATACAAGGCAAGTCCGAGGATTTGTTAAGGTCTATCTATCTACCTATCTACCTGGCGACCAAATAAAACTGCTTACGACGAAAAAAGAAGTACTTTAATTAGGATGAATAAAAATTTGGAATTATCAATGCAGACGCGTTGGATTTGAGTTTAATGGTATTTTATTTTAGTACAACATTCAAGGACGCACATACTCGTAGCTACAATCAATATAAGTCATCAACATGTGCAATACAACCATGAACATTCAGTATAATTTGTTAAACAGAAATAGACCAGACATGCCATGTTGTACATGTTTGATGAAAACAACTCTTCCTAGATAACTAGATACCTACCAGAAAACAGTCAATCCATTCTAAACGTGCATGCGATTGGAACAATGAAACTGCATACACAGAGAATTATTAAATAACTATGAATGCATACAATAAACGCCTTTGTAGAACATAGCGTCGGTTTCCGTTAGAAGGAAACGGTTTAAAACATAATCGTTAATGAGTTATTAATAAACAAAACTGTTCCAACACCTATTGTGCTCCTGCCAATACCATTATCTTGGGTAAATGACGCTAATGTTTACGCCAAAATAATCTCTATGCTGACGTAAAACTGCCTAGATTAGTGAGAACGGTTTGTTCAGTTTGTTTTTATTTACCATTGACATTCAGTCAAGGTCATTAGAGGTGGTGCCGTTAACGCGAGATTCAGAGAAAGTGTGTAAAACTTTAGGTACTAAGTTTTGAGAGAAACTTCCACATACATTGATACAGACAACTTGGGGTTGAAATCGGTTTTCCAGACATAAACGGACACTGATTTTGGAGGTTGATGAGCTCTATTAAAAATTTCTGCCCCACCAGGAATAAAACGCAGGACTGTTCAAATAGTGGACTGGCATCGTTCCACTTACACCACATGGGTTGTCATAAGAATTTGTATTATTCCTGGCGGGCATAATACAATTTATGACGAATTTAGATTTGTGTTCTTGGTCTAGGGTCTTTTTATATATCCATTCCATGACACATACTAAACAGGAAATCCTAGTCTTGGGCTGGGAATGTGAATATAAACACAATTACACAAGCACCCATACCGGGAACAGAAATCTAAATTCATAATTTAAATTTCTGGCCCGCCTGGAATTGAACTTAGGACCCTTCAAATGAAGGACTGGCATGGTAACACCACTACACCACACTGGCCGTTGACTAATATTTTAATTAAAACTATAGATATGATCTATTAATTAAAAGAGATGAGATTTTTAAAGAAATTTAACTATTGGGGTCTGAGGACTTTGATAGTCCGAGTTTATGTTCAATAAGGGGTCTTATTTGTCCAAAATTGTTTGGGAATTCCTATTTTACAGTAACTTTCAAAAAGATAATATTATTATAGCAAATATTATTAAATTGTTAAGCACCTTGCAGTGATTAAGTAGGTGGCCATGGGATAAAATATCTTAGGGCACAAAAAACAACAAAATATTTTACTGTTTAGCTTCAAAGCTTCAAAATCAATCTGAAATATTTTAATGCATGTAAAAAAATAGTCACTTCTGTAAAATTGTTGATACCTATAGGTAATCCATTATTCCATAAAACAAGTTAATATTTACTATAAATGTAGAAATGTATTACTGCATGTCAAAGGTCATTGACCTGCTGTCATAACATTAAATCATATTGATTGGAATATTATTATTTGTGCTTATTTCTTTTTCAGAGACCCAGAAATAAGTGAATCAAGACAAAATTTTCAATTACATTGAATTATGAAGTCATATGTTAAGCATATGGAATTAAATATCTGTGACTAAGGCATGTTATTATTAGAGGTTATGCCACCACTAGACCATTATACACATAAAAAGATGGGTTCATATGAAATGATCTTACAAAATAAGCAGAAACGTCGAAAGTCAAATTGGAGTGTTCTTTTTGAAAGTTTTTAAGCGTTGTTTACGAGATTTAAAAGTGTTAAGTAGGAACGTAAGGGCACAGGGAGTAATCACCTCAAACACCCCCAGGCATCGTCCCAGTTTGCCGATAACGCCGGCTTCCTCCAGCACCTCTCGCATGGC
>DWQL01000809.1:0-13344 GCA_018231265.1 Noctuana haematospila | reverse complement strand
GGATAGTAAACAAATAATTTGCAATAAAATAATATTGCGACTATAAATTGAGATTTAAGCTATCCTATCTTTCAAGTAGGATCAACCTGCACACGGTGTGCATAATTTGGTTAAAATCGGTTAAGTAGTTTAAGAGTCCATCGCGGACAAACACTGTGACATGTAATTTATATATATTAAGATATACTACGTGTATCGCGGAGATTTTACATGCCGTTTGAGAACTATAATTATGAATGCAAGATAATTGAAAATGGGCGAAAAATCAGAATAGACGAAAACGCACAAAACCACCAAATTTCATCTACCTCCTACATAGTTTGGAATAGTACATTTTTGGCAGCCGAAAATTGAGCATTAGGTAAAGAATTGAAAAAATACTTACTCGAAGTTAACTTCTTGCGTCGTATTGAATATGACTTCGGAGTGCCCCGGGCTCTTCCCGTACGCGCATATTTCGTACGTATGCTCGGCCGTAGCGTTCGGCTGCTGCGTTCCTGGTATACTGATCGTTTCCGGAATCATCTGGACTATGTCGGGGTGTTGGACCTGAGCTGCTAATTCTAAGGTAGTGTTGTCTTCGCCACTGGGAAGGGAAACAAATATTTGTTTTAGGATGTATCTATACAATTTATGTATGCTGGCGTGGCATATTTTGACTTCAGTCTTTACATACATTAACTTAAAATTTCCTAATGTACCACGGACTTATGAGAACTATGTTTGTCACCTCATAAATAGTGTATTTATGTATAATAATAAATATTATTGTTGACCGCAGAATCTACTAGTGGTAAACTACTATTGATATTAAACTAAGCGCAAATATAAAATTAAAATGTAAGTATATATATATATATATATATATATATATACATAAACATACATGCGATTTGTCAATATCGAGGTTAAAGTCTGAAATATTAATAAATACATACATTTGGACTAGTTTGAGGAGGCGGGTCTCGTCTACGAGGATGTTGATAGTCTGCACGTCAAAATACATTTTATCTATCTGGCATTGAGCATTTGGTAAACCTGAAAATAAAAGTGTATCATGCTTAGGTACAGAAAATAAATTCAACAGTTTTTTTATCACTAATGAATAACAAAAATAATATAATTATGCTACAACGTAGTTTATATATTATAAAGAACCGAATATAATATAATAGTATATACATAGTACAATATATACATAGTATATATAGGAAGGTACTGACTATATCTCCTAGCAGGAACGATAAAAATAATTAGGTATTTTTTATTATAATTAAAGTATTGTTTTGTAATAATTGAATAAATCGCTTACCTAAGAAAAGTATGGCAAGGACAAAACAATAGCTTAAACTATGACTAGAAGCCATTCCCGCGGATTTGCCCGGGAACGATGCTGCACCCATGCGCGCCATATTAAAGATGTGTCTGTAAATAAAATTTTATTATTTCATTTTGAAATTCCCGAAATATAAACAAAGTCGTAGTTTATAAATTCAATTTTATTTATTTACATTAAAAAAATTGGTTAACTGTGTGGTCCATTTTCCTGTAGCTATCTTCTAAAGCTTACAATTAACATATACCTAGGTATAAATATGTATTATTTTATATCTAATAAAAAACACGGTCCGTTTCTATTTCTGAACTCATGTAAGTAGGTACCTACATATGTCTTCATATGACTAATTTTATCACAATATATTGATAGTACAAAACATATCTATACAGCATGTAAACTTCTCCATCTTGTTATATAACGTACACAAGAAATTTGTAACGGTAGTAAAAAATCAATAATGCAATTCTAATTTTCCGCCGTATCACAAAACACGATAAAACTAACGAGTAACTAAGTAACAATAGAATCGACCACAAAATTAAATGTATATATTGTTATAATGGTTGTATTTACATAAGAGATTCGTTATTTAAATTGTTGCATTGCTTTGGGATTCGCTACGAAGAAAATATGTAACTTTTAAACTCTATTTTAAAGTATTGCAACAAGACCATCTGCATTAACACGGTCATAAACAATTTAAAAAAAAATTGGCCATATTTTTATCACATGTACGAGGTACCTACAAGTATTTATCCTGCTATGAAAGTCCTTTATCCTGCGATGGGTGACCGTAACTTTGTAATTCCAAAGTTACGGTCACCCATCCGAGCTTTTAACTTACAAATAAAATTAAAATACATACATAATTCGGATTGAAAACAAAGAAAAAACCGAAGTAGCTTTCAAGCACACTATACAACAACAAAATAAGAACGCAGATCACACAAATTGACCACAACTAAATAAAACTAAATCAATAGCTTTACGGAATGTTATTTTAACGCTTTACCTGCTATTCAAGCTTCGCGTAGTGTCCAAAGTAAAACCGTTCACGATCAATAAGATTGTGAGTGATAATTATTAGATTTATTATTCAAGAAAAACAATTAACACAGGAGATTCGATTAGACCCACACTTGAAAGCCTGAGTCACAATACTAGGAACAAAACACAAGCACTACCATTGACTGATGAATTTGAACTGGTATGCCCAAGGTGAATTGGTAATAAATAATTAATTTGCGGTTGCATTGATTAAATCGTTTAGATTCTACATTTACTTAATAGAAAGCACTATTGATGGATATATTTTTTAATTATTGTTTAAGTACAAAGGTACTATCAGTTCGTAGTTTGGTAATTGCAGAAATCAACACTGATACACCATTTAAATGTAGTAGGAATAGTTAATTAAAACAATATTATAGTGTGAACAAAACGCATTATACGCGTTTTGTTCATGTTCGGACCAGAAAAATGGCAAACGAAAACAAAAAACATTTTGATCTATATCAAAACCATTAAAAAAGCCAGCCTTCCGTATCCACTTTACAGACGAATTATTTACGCTCACAAAAACACAAGACGTTTATACTAAAAAAATATTGTTTGGTGATGCACAATTCAAACTGGGAATTTCGATCACTCGTGCAGGTAGGATAAATTTTATTGCAGATACAAAAGTAACCCTAGAATATGAAATTATGCAATGCATTAAGCAGGTAATAAAAAATTAAGTATTGCATATCAATGCAATCAAATCTAAGGGGTAATACATGACGAATAAATAAAATTACTAAACAATTTAATGAGATTAATAGAATATGTTATTTACACACGGGAAGCCTTAATAACGTTAACATTAAAATAAATATCAACAAAGACATAGTAGCATTCACTATTAATGATAAAAAATGATTAAAGCAATGTCAATAAACACAGCAAGTGTAACGGTACAAGTGCTCATTGACATAAGGTGCCTACACTTTGCATGGACGACGCGTGACCGGTATTATGATCGCAAACGGCAATGAGCCGGACACACCTGATTGGAGATTGTGGTCAAATCAATGTAGACACAGGTAATGTCTGTCGTATAATCACAATGAAACATGGTAACGACACTAGCAACAAGTACACGTACACTTCCATCAGTAAAAGAAATATAATATTTCGTTATTTGTAATTGCGGTAGATAACGCTAGATTATAAATTGAATGTTATAATTATAACACTAGTTGTCTTATTAGTTTTAGACCTACAAACTATTGATAATTTAATACACAAAACCTAGAAAAAAAAACTTTGACGTTACATACAAGGAAAGGATTGCCAATAAGTTTTTGTATAGGGAAAAAAGCTAGATAATTTAAAATTTGTAGAGCGTTACGTTTTGCAGTTTTTAAGAAAAATTTGGCGTGTTTTGTGAATCAATTACAAAAGTTTTCTTAACTTCTATGTTCATCATAAGTTTAAAATGTATAGGTAATACATAATAATTTATGTTTATACTTATTCAATTAAAAAAACCTAAAACGCTATATTCATGCTTTTATCAAAATATAATTTGTATTGATATGTTTTTCCGCAATTTTCGTTTTGTTCCCAATTGTTGGGCAGGAGGAACAAGAAAAAATTTGAAGTACCTATAGTGCAAATGCGAAATGGTGGGGCTTACGGACATATTGATACGGATATTGTCAAAAAGCTTATCTACAAACCAAAGTTATTAAAATCCTAGCGGTACAAAAGTCATAATATACCTACCTAGCTACCTTCACTTAAATAAAAAATGAGCCTACTGCATTCAGTTATCTAATTGCATATTTTATCAAGACAGATGCTGTACCACAAATGGCAATGACACGTTAGGATAATCCTGTCGAGCTTATGTGATATATACCTATATTATAATAATATACTAAAATTTAGTAACTAAAGTATAATGTACATGTACTTTGTGGAAGAATTGTGACCATGATGTTAAGTGGAATAAAATTAGACTTAGCTATAGAAAAAATATATGTAGGTACATAGATATTCTGAACATGATCACAAATAGCAATGTGCCGACGACGTCGATTAGAGGTCAACGTCAACTTACCATGATCAGGTAAACGAAGTAGATTGTTAATTAAACGAAACGGAAAAAACAAAACGATATTGAGACAAAGTTCATAACGGTAGTAAAAACTGAATAACATGTAGTGAATAAAGTTATTTAGGCTAAAATTTAAAATTAAAATGAACTTTTCACCTTTAAAAAGTAATTTTTTTACAGAATTCAGATGAAACCTTTTGCAGATTTAAGTCTGCAATGCATGCAATAAAGA
Organism: Noctuana haematospila; assembly: GCA_018231265.1. NCBI lineage: Eukaryota > Metazoa > Arthropoda > Insecta > Lepidoptera > Hesperiidae > Noctuana > Noctuana haematospila. The sequence goes on along the minus strand of DWQL01000809.1, from coordinate 8,670 downwards.
CTTTTAACTTAACCAGTCTCGAAAGAACAGCATTTCAGCGATTCTTAATACACAGGTAAAACAGGTGGTTTACAAAAACTGGCCACTCTTTTAGTCCATACAGTAATTACGCAATCCACGTAAGGATACTTGGGTTGGGATTGGAATTTTGAAGTGAAGAATACGTTCTCACGGCAACAAGTTTCTTTGTCAGTACTAGTAATTAACTGTGTAATAAATTAATATTTGCAGTCATACATTCATAGTATGAAATACGGTCAGTTTTATAAAACTAGAAACTTGGAGGAACTGAAACTCACATCTTCCAAAAACTTTTTTAATTATATTCCTCCCTATATTATCTAAATCTAAGAATCTAAGAAGATAATGTTACCAATATATGAAGCGAGTATTTTTAATCTATCAGTATTGTGGTACAGTACACAAATTATTTATGTTTTGGGTATATAATCTTTTTCACCGACTTTTGTATAATTGTTTTAAGTATGTTTAATGTTTAAGTAGCGTCGGTTTTAATCAAATCAAAAATAAATAAGGAATTGCTATATTTTCAAACTTAGTTATCATTCTTAAAATATTTATATTATGATTAGTGTCACGTTTTTCTTAAATGACTATCAATAAAAATATTTTGGCTAAGAACCTCCGCATTTATAGGCAGTTGTTAAATTTTATAATTTTTTTCTTTATTCTGCACGTCATTATTACTTATATCTTTCGCAGTAAAACAAACGAAGCTTTAAACACACAGTCTTGAGTTCGGAAATAAAATATACTTACTTGAATAAATAATGTATTGAACATAATGACACCTTGCATACAAAAAGTACTAGCAGCATTCCTTTAAGTTTTATGAACAACGCTTGTCTTGTCCCCACTATCTGTGAATTTAAACATTTTCATTGGTGACTCAGAAACAAATTGTTAGCCACACCAAACAAAAAGTTGTTAAATATCTATATTATTATCCTGAAGGCTGTCTCATGGTTCATCTCTCGTTAACTTGATTATACAAATTACAACATATAAGTGGGTACAATACAATAGATAGGTAGTATGTTACATATAATAGTTCCCTATTTACAACTTTCATAAGCTACGACTTTTTTATAACGGCCCTCCCCTTTCCCCTTGAAAATTCATTCAAAAAACGAACCTAACTTTAATATATACCTGTCTACATTTAACATTCTAGCATAAGTTAAACATACGAAACAATTTAATAACAAAAAAAATATTTCGCAACGCTATATTTTTAAACAAGAACGTGCCGCAAACATCGACAGCACGTGTCAAAGCATTGAATTATTCACGGCTCACGGCAGCTTATCGGCTATGAACCCGTGCCTGCACTACAACAATAACACTGATGTTGTAACCTCTGTCAATCTTAAATCGTATTGACTTGACATTTTTTTGGGACGCGAACATATAATCCAAGTTTTATCAATTTTATATAACACTAGCTGACCTTGCAAACGTTGTTCTGCCATATAAAAAGCGAGGGTTGGTAATAAGAAAGTGAAAATTGGAAGGCCTCCAAGGGAAGCAGCTGCTCCAATGCGGATTGGTTATATGGGTTAGTGGCCAACCCGTGTTGTCTACATGAAATAAAATGATACAAAATGAAGCTACATCCAAATGTCACTCTTACCACTTTCACAGTTATACAGTTATACGCGTGAGGACAATCGAGTTTGCGAAAGACATATGTACATACATCTTTAGTAGGTGCCTACTCCAGGTCGCTAAGTGGACATAATGTAGGTAGTGGTTAGCGGTAGGAAGTGAGTGACACGGTTCAAAATGAAAGCGTGGGCTTTCGCGACACATCGTGTTTCTGTCCCTGTCTTGAACAACTGCAGTATTGTAGGTCAGTACTGTGAGCACATCCCCTTTTCTGAGAAAAGTTCTCCAGCCATGTTGAGAAAAAAAATGACGGATTGTGTTAGCTGCTATGTTAGATGCCTGACACACTTGATGTGCTTAAAGAGATTGCCTACCAACGCAATAAACAGAGCGGTAGAATTCTGAAGTCCAGAGTTACACGCGTACGAATTGTAACTACGAGCTACAAACAAGTTTAAATAAGTATTACATAAAGAACCTATTATATATCAGTAAAAAAAGTTACGTAGGTACTTGGGTAATCCATTTTCGTACAAGTATCAGCCCTTATCTAAATTAAACAACAGACAGATAGCCTTTTGCACTGTGACGTCTTTGATTAAAAGAATATTTGCAAACGTTTTGTCATTCATTAGCTAATTTTATAGTTCAATGTCAAGTACAACGAACTAAGCAAGTTGGTACATGGTTAAGATTAACACTATGTACCAGGTTATGAAACCTTCGCACACTAATAGAAACAATGTATTTCTGAAGTTAAATTTTATTAGTGATCGCAGTACGAAAGTCCTGTCTCATATCGTCGCAATCCTAATGAGTAGCAACGCCTGCGCGATCTCAGATAGGACTTCCCTCCTATTTGAGGTTGGACGTGAATGTCCATGGGTTGCAGTAACTAACATCAGGTGGCCTGCATGCTCGTTTACTACTCATAAAAAATCAAAATACATTCAGATATAATTTCATTTACATAGATTTTTTTTTTGGAACCAGCCTAACGACATAGACAACTACTATCTCATCTCAGCTGCTTACGTGTTTGAAAACAAGAAAACGATCTGAGAAATTTTCAAAACATGAAATATATTATGTGCCTTCGTTACACATAAAACTACGAACACAAAGTAATCCGCCAATAGATACAGCTCATTAACACGGTATGAGAGCAGATTATTCGAGGGAAAGTTATTATACATCTTACATAATTAATGCAAATTGATTCAATAGCGTGCTTTCGATAGAAAAGTATGAAGATATCGTAACCGTGTCGATAACGACTTAGCGACATGCTAAATTCATGTTTAGAATATGAACAGAAGTAACAGAACTATGGTGGAATGGGATAGAGATGGGCTACTCTGGGCATCAATTACAGACTAATGTCACTCATAAATCAGATAACATTATAATTAATGTTATGATCTGTTTCAACAATATTAGGCACTAGATGGTGAACTATATGACCTAAAGTACCTATACCTTTCTCAAATTTTATTATTTTGGAGACCTGTAGTAGAGTACCCAACAGCCAGCAGTGTGTGAGACAGTGATGAGTTGATGATGATGGGGATGATGATTAAATTTTATACCTGTCTGTCTCTATATCGACGAAGCGACAAGAAATATAAAATCCAAAGCAATTTAATTTTATGTTTACTGTCGCATTGGAACATAATACATATTATCTTGATTATATTATTGTCCTACACTCCATTGTTTGTAGTAAATTATTATCAAATAAAACACTCGCAGAATGAATATCAAATAAAAAAAACTTCACTTCGACGTGATGAGTAGATATTTAAAATAAAATAAAAATGCCAAGTGTTCGAGGTAACATTAAGTTGTAACTTGTAACATCACTAGAGAAGACTTATAAAAAACTCGTGGTCAATGAACTGAGTCAGGGCCGCCAAACAATTACGACACGAATATCGATTCTGCGTGTCAATTCCTATAATATTAGGTACATCTATATTATGAATGATGATTAATAGCTAGAGTAATAGAGTAAATATCGTAAAAAAAACAGTTATCTAGTTACCACTTTCGTACCATAAAAATTTTTAGCTGAACATTTTTATATAATAAAATAATTATGTTTAACGTAACATAATAATATACTTGCTTAGTCAAATATCCTCGTCAACAAAGATTAACTGATACAAGATAATTCTAGTGAAGACAGTTGAGTACTTTAAGATTCATATTACATTAAATTACAATAATGCATAAAGATATTGACTTCATATACAATATAATATTATGTATATTTCATATGTATAACTACAAATTAAATTACAGATTATATCCCTCTGTATATTTAGTCGAGTGATTTATTTCCTATATCTTGGGGAACTTAGTAACCAAAGTGAAAATAATCCTTACTTAAATACTGGCGAAGCCTTCAATCGTTACTATTACTGATCGAAGGGTGGAGCTAACAAAAGTCTGTTAAAAAGTGTCAAAATTATGTAATACATAAATTGAGTAAGAAATGCGTTTAAAGGGTCTATGAAAATAGAAGCCTTGAACCAAAATAGGTAATGAAAAATATTCTATAGTTAAATTGCATAATAACATCACGTAGTATAATAATGTTTCCGCTTAGAACCAGTTCATTCTGTAAAAGGGTCAAAGTTTACCCGACTGTTAATAAATAATACAATATTGATTTATTACTTTAAAAGTATAATGGGTGGGTAAAAATAGATATAATTATGTTAATTAATGTAAAATTAAGTGTTTAACACAATTTGATGACGACTGTCTGCGTTTTTTTCCTTTCTTTTACGTGTGTGTGTCTGTGTCCACCTACAATTAACACAGCCCCATAGTCTCGCACTTGTAAATTGAATGAAAATGATTAGGTACCTTTTATACAAAACAATTTGAATTAAAAAAAAGCGTGTTTCTAACGGGCCTAGATTGTATAATCACTGTCACCGAAACCGAAGCTATTAATATCGATGACGAATTTTACAATGTTGAAATTTAGAACAAAATTACAAGATAGTAACATATAAGTTATAAGAAGGTTATATAGAACAAAGTTACAAGTTAATAACATATAAGTTATAAGTATCGAAGATATATAACTTATATCTTTTCGACGAAGCGAAGATGCATTAATTAGGTACCGAACGGAGTATACACTTTTCCATTTAATCCACTTATGGTTTTGAATCTGCATTTATCTCAAACATTACAGACTTTTATATAAATAAAACACCTGAAAAAATACTTTTTCATTACAATGTGAGCCAGTTTCACATAGGTATTTTATTTTTACATATTTTAAAGATTTTCCTTTTTGATATTATTTATACCATTCAGAATAAGGTTCCATAGCTTGCGTCAGTAAGGATAAAAATACATTAACAAATCAAAAGATATGTTTTGCATATGAATGCTACTATGAATAATGTCCTATTTGTACGACGCTATTTTTTTAGTATCTTCTTCTGTTACGTTTGATTTTCGAAGTAGTATAAAGTTACAGATGGCTCTTTAGGGCAATCTAAAATAAAAATGGAATGGTGAAATACTCGTAAATATACCTTAAGTATGTTGTTTAGTTAGGTATCTTGTAAAGAGCTTAACGACAGTAAATAAATAGTAGTATTATAGCGTTGTTGAGACCCAAAAAGATTTTGTATTTGCTGATTCTGAACACATAAATCCATCGATCAAAAACCGGTACGCGTACCTGATTCGAACAACTGTAACTTGAAAAAGAAACCAATGCGTTGTTCACATACATTTTTCTACCCAGTATATTTGTATTTTGTTAATGATATATATAAAAATCTGTTCTTCGATGTATTGCATGTTATAGAGGTATTTATTTTCTATATAAATAGGGAAGCAATATTCATTTAAATAATAAAACAGTTTCATATATTATAAGGGTAAATACAAATTGAGTTTTCCATATTACGTCCTCGTCTGTACCTGTTAGACTAGACCGCTTTCGAACAATTTCCAAGTAAATTGGTAAAGTCTCATACAAGCCTTGCATTACACTCCATGTCATTATCATTCCTGTTAAGTTTAAGCCGTTATAATACGATTTTCATTCTTGGAAACATCATGATTACATAATTGCGTCTCGTCAACGCTTTTATATATTATGCTCTTGCAAATCAGACAATCATTCTGATAATAAGCACTTGAAAGATATTGAAATTTCAGTTGCCAAGTACTATAGATGGTTAAGAAATCTATATGTCAGTGGGTACCTACTTGCAACACGCGCCGTTGGAATTGAAAGGAAATGAAAATAGAAATTAAGTGCACTTATCAAGGATACGCGGTAGATTGCAGCAGAACCACTAAATATTGACCGATAAGACCTTCTTCGTCTTAGTCTAGGCTAACGTTACAACATATCCATCTATTTAATAAAAAAAGTAATTATAAAACTTAAGAAAAATTTAACTTAGATATGAAGAAATTTCAAAATAAATTAATTTATATAATCAATTTGAAACGCCAAATATAGGCAAATGACTAACCGCGCCGGTTTCTGAAAGGGTCAATAGAAAAATCTACTGACAAATAAGCAATGTTAAAAAAAATTTATTATGCATCAAAACATCCAAGTTTACAATTCAAGAATTTGCAAACATCGAAACAATCAGCGTAGGAATTTTGAAAACACAACTTACAAAGTACGAAGTATTCATTGTAACCGCTTCTTGGAAAATGAATCGTACTGCTTAGATATTAACGATGATGGAGAAGAAATTTTAAGGATTTTAAAGCAATGTCTGCTTAGACTAAAAGACGTACTCGTATGTGTGCAATCGTGTTATGGCATCCGTTATATCGCTACTGTTAATCATAATATTTTTGATACTCGTATTAGCATTACAAACACACTTCTTGATATTGACGACTTAAGTTTAATAATCAAAGGATTAGTAAAAGATTATTTTTATATTCTTGAAATAAAATTCTCTAAAGTCGTGTCATTATAGTACCACAACCAACAGATGATGTATAATTAAAGTACCTATCGAGAACAATTCTTCAATTATTGCTTGCAATTTTCCTCATTTTTTGCAATCATTTGACAATCTCAAGCATTATATTTTGTTTAAAATACAGCAAGAAACTGCCCAGGATTTCTTTTATCTTCAATGGTTGGGCTGTGATTTTTCCCTGAAGTTGTAAAACTTTTAAAATTTAAGCTAAGACATTGCTTTCTGCAATAACCTTTTCCCAAAAAAGAAACTTTGAAGGAGCTAATTAAACTTGTTATAATAATATTTTGAAACCATTAGTGTGTCAAGTAACTATGTAAGTATAGTAAGTTAACGTAGAATTAGTATTGTATACACGAACAAAATACGATTTACAATTAGCGATTCATAACAAAGGTTTTCATAATAATTTGTATTTTTTTTACATTTACAAAAATCTCTGTATATAACTGCAACCGCAAAATATACTCGGAAAAATGCAAGGACAAAATAAACACACCTTCAAAATAATCCTCTGTATCTCTTATCCCAACAACAAAGTTATCCTTCGTAAAATTACTGAATTTATTCCAAAACACATTTTAAGCAATAAATATGTTGCAAATGTTTATCTAATTCTAGTTCAAATTCGTCCTCAATTTAAACGCCAAAGACATAAATTTTATAAGCTTCAGCCTCAAAACTTTAGTTGCAAATTGAATACATTTAGAATATATTTTATAAAGCAACATTGTAGTAATACTAATATGTTTCGGTTATGTGAGAACGCATATAAAGTTGTAGTCTTCCTTGCATTTTATTGAAATTTATGCCACGATTTGTGGTAAATATGTACGCTTGGGACAAATAAATTAAAATTATTATTATCTAGGAAGATTCGTGCATACCTATTTCAAGCATCACACTCACTGTGAACGTTTATACATATAAACCTTCCTCTTCAATCACTCTATTTATTAAAAAAAAACCGCATCAAAATCCGTTGCGTAGTTTAAAAGATTTAAGCGTACATAGGGACAGAGAAAGCGACTTTGTACCAAAAATTTGACTTTTACTGTACAAAATAAGTTGTAGTGTAAATTTTATAAGCACTAATAAAAATAAACTACAGACACACTTAATAAAATGAGCAGTTTCTCTAGACCGAGTGATTCTAAATCAGTCAACGGTAATATAAATTCAATTGTAACATCCATGAATGAAGCCGACATGTGGATAATTAGGGTAAAACAGCTGTGTACAAAATGCAATGGACGAAAATAGAATCAGTCTATGGTTACAAACTTGCTGTAACTCAAGCATATTGAGACCTAGTTGGCGCCATTATGGCCCTTAACGACTGAACAGTAAGTAGGAAAATAGCGTACAGTATTATAATCTTGATGAACTGTTTACGCCAAGCGTGGGACCACCGCGGAGGAGCATCCAGCACCAAGGATTGGTGACATCTGTCAAAAAGTTCGAGGGATTGTGGACGAAAATAGTTTTATGATAAAGACCAAAGTAGCGTGTATGTTCGATATTAGTTGGAATTGATTTCATTGGATTTATGGAGTGAGTATTATGTTCCCATTGATTATTTCATTGTAATTTTACTTCCTGTTGTATCAACATTTGTGGTGCTGTCATATTAGTTTGAAGAGGGTCTCTAAAAATTGTCATACGTTTAATACTTATTAGGTTAACTTCTGTCTTGAGATCAATAGGAGGCGTCGCTGCTCATGAGAATTGAGATGGTCGTCTCAAATATAACATCTACCGTCCTCTATTGAAACACAAATACTTGCTTAAATTTGCTCACTTGCTTTTGTTATAGGATACGCTTATATTTTTTAATATTAAACGCTATTTATTGTTTGCTTCCACGTGTTAATCCTTTACGTCTAGAACATGACTAGAATTTTGAAATCTTTATTAGGTCCTAATTTATCGTAGATTCACTTTAGAAGTTTATACCTCCAATATTTAGATCCTGGTCACGTCCCAGCCAACCTTGAACAGTCCACCCCATGGTCTGGACGCGGTGGACACATTATCCAGGGCCGGATTTAAG
>DWQL01000808.1:0-13346 GCA_018231265.1 Noctuana haematospila | reverse complement strand
AAAAGAATTAGTGAAATCGGTCCAGCCATTCACGCGTGATGCCGTGACCAAGGAAAACGGGTTTCATTTTTATATAATATATATAGATTATAGTTGGACTCTCTTTTGATCAGACTGGTGAACCTTTACCTAGAGTATTGTTTATTAATATTTTAGCTAAAATCTAAAATGTAATAACATATGAAGGTAACATACGTAAAATGTCAATGTAATAAATGAAATGTCTAACGAACTTTATCATAATATATGTAAACACTTACTCAAAGTAATATTCACTTAGGGACCGAAGTATTACTTATTGCCGTGTAATCTACAGGCTATCGTCATTTATTAACGTGCTTACGCGGGATAGTAAGCTATCGAGTCATTTATCCCATGTCGCTATGTAAAAACTCAAATAATACGTCTTACGATACGCCACAATAACAATCGAGTAGTGAAGACGTCGGTGTTATCTCGTGTTTTATCTCGGGAACGTGACCCCGCTATCGCGGAGCACGCCGCCCGCCCATCTCACCCACAGTTCTTCTGAGTTCAATGCAAATAAATATGACTTGGAGTGTATTCCACCCAACGAAACCCATTAATTTAAGAACGCCGATCTGTCGTCCGATTGTTTACGGCCGCTACGGCGCTCGGTCGGACCACCTCGTCCCTTTATTAATTGATCCTCCGATAAGCTTTTATTTCTTGAAATGATTTACAAAGGCTATTATTTTTTCCGTTTGCAACAAATCAGCAAGACACAAATGGCATGAAGTGATAAAAACAATGACAATAATTTAATATGTAGATATATAGGATAGAGGCCTTACATATTTGGAATAAATTAACTATGTATACTCGTAGTTTTACCACAATTTTTTTGTGGAGATACATACCGTGCTGATCGGCTAATAATAAGCAGCAGCAGGGTTAGTCAAACGCAAGCCTATTTAAAGTAAAAAAAAAATTCTCAGTGTGAAAACAACTTATATTTTACAATTCTATTTCAACTATTTTTCAAAAAAAAAACTTACATGTATTCTTATAATGTATTTACAGTGTTAATAAAATCAGGTGATGGGTACAAAGGTTGCGTTTAATTCATTCTTTTATTAACTTGATCGTCATAGAACCTTAATCTTTGTTACTCTTACATTACTAGCCTTACGTAAAAATCTGGAAAAATGCTTTACTTAAAATGTATAATGTACCAATCTGTTCCTTAAGCTTAGCCGTAATTAAATTGCTCTTCTCTAATAGAATGTCAAGAACATAACTCTACTTGCCATTAAATTTTTCTTTTGATACGTAACGTTGCTAGTAAAAATGTAATAAACCCTTAAGAATTTTCCTTAAAGTTTACCTAAAGATAAAAGATTATAAAAAATATAAGCAACTTTCTTCTTAATAGGTAATACGATAAATACTAGGTTTCGTTTTAAAGAATTTATTCTTTTACAAAACATAGAGTTTACAATATTAACAAAAAAAAGTCTGTAATGAGAAACGAAAAAAATATTATAAACGTTTCTGGTGTATGATATAAGTCGGACTCACTTCAGCTAAATTTTGATTCTTAAAAGGGATTCTGCGGCGATTAAAAGTGAACTAATATGAGTATCTATATTGAATTGGACGGCGGTGTTGTTGTGGAACATAGACAGATTGTACGTTTCGTTATAGACATAATATATTTATAGACATTTTTAACACGAGGTTTCTGAAATGGTTTCATCCACCTTCTTTAAACTGTGACTCAGATATTATGCTGTTTGATATACGGCGCGTAATGGCTGGGGTCACAGGAAGCTGAGACAGGAGACTATTTTTGGGGTCCTGAGATTGGACTATTATTTCTATACATAGTATATAGTATGATATAATCTTTCGTAAATATTAATAGTACCAGCTGGCATTTCTACAAACACACTATGCCATGAGTTTGTTACTATCTGAAACTCTGTTTTTTTTTATTAAATCTGTAAAAATTAAATCATAATCCTTAAAATAATAAGATGATAATCTTTTTTGTCTGTAAAGAATTATGTGTAATAAATTATGAAAAATTATGCTATATTATAGTGAGTGCTCTGCTTCGCATTTGCAAATATTTAATTACAGCTTACTCCTTTAATTAAAGCTCTTTCCTTACTCAATATCAGTAGTAGCTAGAGCAGAAAATATTGTAAACAATAGAATATAGAATACTTTTGTATTTTTATTAATGTTCATGAGTGTTATCAAAAAAAGTTAATCGTGTGATAACGAAATGACGCGCAGACACCGGACATCGGACCGGTCGCGAGGGGGCCCACACCGCTGACGCGATTATTATTATAACAAACGAATAATGCTAACTCTCCTGAACGTCTACTGAATTTTTGCCTGTTACGAGTACGTGGGTGACCAATAAAGCTTTGAGAGACAAAAATATGTAGGATAGAAAAAAAAATGTTTTCAAATTACTCTTTCGTAGCAATTCATTATTTTTAAACAAGATTTGAAACATAATCTTCTTTAAGGAGATCTTTAATTGCTTCTATAAAAACATTCCGAGCGTCCTCGAGACTAACGAATTGAATGCCACGGAGTCCAATTTTCACTTTTGAAAGGAGAGAAATTATTTATTGAATCACTGTGTTTCTTGAAAATGTTTATGTGAGTTTCGCTTTGTACGACACATTGTCAGGGTGCATATAGAGCCTTCTCAAACACATTTTAGGGCGTTTTGGTTTTAATAGAAACGCAAAACTGAAACTGGTTCGAAATGTGAGTCGGTAAGTAATCGGTAAATTATAGTGACCTAATTAGTCAATCTAGTTAGTTAATCTACGTAGATCTTGACATTGTTTCAATTTTTTATTCAATTAATTATATTACCTGTAATCAATAACAAGGTAAGGTGTACTCAAGTATATTTAAGGCGCCCGATTTAATGATCACGTAGAAAATGCATTTCATTAATGAAAAAAGAACCAATAAATTTTATTATAGTGATCCCTCAATGGTCTTCTAAGGGTCTTTTAATTGCAAGCTTTTGTTTAACTTGCAAGGTGTTTTATTTATTAAGGCAAACTTTGCAAGTTAAATTAGATCAACTTCCCGGTATACAAATACATGTAAATCAGATGACAATCTCATAGAGTTGATCTGATGATGGAGCCGGAAGGCCCAACTATCTCTTTCTCTCCTCTGCTGCCAACTGTTGATGTGTAACACTATTTTATTCTGGTAACAGAATAAGTTTGATTCATATATATTATAATTTGGTTGTAATCGAAATAAGTTTTTTTAAAAGGTTCCAAGATTGAATGAGATAATTCACATGTTGTACCTACATCTGATAGATACTCCTAGAGATCAATTACAGATTATTAAGCGTACGTACCACTGGATGCCTACCATAATTGTAGATTCTGATGAATTTTTCAAAACCGTTTTAAAAATACGAGTTTTAGTTTCTTTGTTTACATTTAGGACTTCTAATTAATTGGAAAATCAAATAAATATGAGTTAAATGAAGTGCTAACCAACACAAAAATCAACTAACTTAATCAAGTTTCAATTCTAGTTAATTGTCAGTTTTGTATTGACTTCAACGTATTTATAACTACTATACTATAGGTACGTTAAAGTAAAGTTTTATCTTCTTTGATTTGATCATTATGTTTTTTAGCACACATCACTGATTTGCATATTTTATAAAGATGATGAAGTTACTCATAATAATATGAGGTAAATATAGCCACAATTAGAGAAAATACATGTTGTCGGCATTCATTGATGAAATACAAGTTACGTCATATCATTGTAAATGTAAATGTAAATTGTAATAAGTACTCGTATTGAGGAAACTATAGCATATTTAAATTTCGTTGATTTGGTACGAGTGTGATACAGTGGTTCAAAAGGCCACGTTGCAATTATTTATAATATTTTAAAGGAAAAGATTAACAACTCTTCCAAAAAAAATGTGTTTATAGGCTGGAACGATATTTTTATCGATGTTCCAATAATAATTATTTTTAGGTTTCTAAGAAAACTTATCGCGTGTACAGAATATAATTTATAATTATTTATCGTTTGTGTAAGTAACGTTGAGTTAGTTGTAACAACTTACGGCAGTTAATTACGCAGGTATTGAGAAATTCTTATTATCTACGAGTACCTCTATCAATGTGCGTACAAAATGTCATGGTTCTCGGTAGAGCAGTTTACTGTTACAAATATCGAACTACTAAGAAATATTAATATTGGCAAAGCTCCAAAAGCAATCATAGCTTATTTTTTCGATAATCACTTAATATAATTGTTTCTTAAGACTATCGAACTACTCAGAGCTGTTTTAACAACCTTCAAAAAAATGAGTAGGTTCTTAATTAGTCTTATTTGTATGAACATAGGTAGGTACTCGTCTGTTATAAAAAAAAATAGTAAAAATAAAATAAATAAAAAACTAATACTTAGTATAAATAAAATAGATAGTAAATGTGAACCGAATTCGACGATTTATTTAATTGTACGGGCTCGTACTTCCGGATTGGTTCCATATTAATAAGGTTCTGATGGTGGGATTCATGAGAAACGCCAACAAAATCTAAGTAAGAGCTATCTGATATGAGAACATCTGCTTTAGAAAATAATTGTGTATAATATTATAAACTCTATGCAAATCTTATTTAAACACAATATCTATACCTACTTCTAAACCAGTTGCGTTACTAGTAAATGCAAAAGTTCCATTTGTATTCGTTTATCCTCCTTCCACCCACTCTTGTGTTCATAGAATGTCTAATAATTTATCTTATCCGCAATATCTGCTTAACTAAGCAATTGTAAGGCGTTTTTCAAATTTAAAAGTCCTCGGGGCAAACGTGCTGCAACAGTGCAACCAAAAAGCTAATAGTAAATATAATGAGGGAAATAGTTAATACAGTAGGTAGTAATAATTTACCTTCATGCTAGTAATAGTAACTACGTATTGATTGCGAGCAATATGATATTTCGGCAATATCGTTATTTAATTGACCGAAAACAAAAAAAAGAAGGTTATAATAATTTAGATACGTACGTGCCTGCAACCCTTTTTTTTATAGCACACTACTAAGCAGGTCTCTCCCTACAACCGGAGAAGGCCTGGAGCATACTCCACCACACTGTTATGTATATTATAGGTAACGACGGAACCACAAGATATTCACACATGGTAATTTATTAGGGCTTCCAAACAAATACACGAAATTTCATAGTATAGTGCATGTATGTACTTTGTGTGTATGTTTGTATGTTTGTTTACGCATATCTCCGAAATTATTAATCGGATCGTGACAATCTCTTCTTTGTAGTTCTCTATGATGCGCTCTATTATGCGAGTATGTCCACGTGTCAAGCATGAATTTGTATGTTTCTAATTACTCGTACTCAAATATATCTTCTATCGACATATAGTTGGTTTCGAGGCACGTTCCGTTTGCATTTTCCGCTATTGTAGCGTAGTTTACGCTATCTTTGGTATTGCCTAAACAAGGTTTCTTTGTAGCCAGTCTGTTTAAAGACCCGTAATTAGCTAATCGTATTGACGAATATCTATTAAATCTGAGCTGTGTTGAGTAGGGTGAATGAAGAAGATTTCCATTTAAACCTGGCTCTTAACAATACTTTTTATGTGCATAATATAATATAATACTTTTTATTAAATGGCTATTTTAAGTTTTATTACCATGCGAGCTTTGACAATGAATGGATTTCTCTATACGTTACAAAACCGGATCGTTTATGTATCGACATTACCTCTACTTTGAGTAATATGTAGCGATTATTTATATTCTTGGGAATCTGACTCGTTGTCTAGTCGAGCTACAAACCAAGTAAGATTTTATCTGAAAAACATGTTACACGTTACAAAACAAAAATTTTTTTTGTTGCTCTGCATATCTTTGTAAATTTTCATGTTATCAAGTATCCAGATTACGTACTTATATATTCATCAAAGCACTGAATGTGCTCTTGTTTTTTATGATTTTGACATATCTCAATATGTTGAACAATAAAACAATGTTGAACAATAAAAAATTAAGATTTTGAAAAAACCAGAGCAAATCTTACAAAATCATTAATAGTTTCGTAAATTGTAAGCATGAATATATCTAAAATCGATCTTAGATCTAAGGCAACAAAACCACTGTAGACCAGTGTAATAATTATGTTATTATTATTAGAAATTACTGACTTTCAATATAAACATAATGAAAAAAAATAGGTAAAGAAGAGACATTTATGAAACACTCAAATACTGCTCTGGCGAAAAAGTTAAAGGTCTAGTTAAAATAGTAGTTAGTTAAATTAGTTGACGTATGTATTTGTGAAACAGGATAAATATTTTGGAAGTTGTTCTTGGTATCAAGAGTATCAACGCTCCTTTTACCGAAAGGTAAGGTCCGTTTTATTTCTTTGATCGTACCTACTAAGTGTATCACCTGATGCCGTCATTGCTTCTATTGATTTAAATAACTATTTTATAACCCAGTTCCAATTCCAACGAGTCAGTAGACGTAATAACCAGAGCCACTCGTGTAATGCATTGCATGGCCCTTGATCTGCGGACATCGCATAAGGTTAAGATATTTTATGTATGAATGATTCAGATACAGTATGCTCGACATAAGATAAGTGAAGTAGAATGAATATTTTCAACTAGATTACTAAATAACATGCGAGAGACAAATAATCGCCTTTGAGCGGTCACATGATTAAAACTTGCATTATTTGTTTAAGTATAAAAAATCTCTATGTAGAGATTGTAAAGTCTATCCGTAGTGTCGTCTCTTCTACAATGAATAGTTGCAGCTACTTCAATAATGCTTCACAGTGTATTAAAATACGAATTAATTTGTATTAATTAAGATATTTAAATAATCGATTATCAAGTAGTAATAAACTTTTCATTACAACGCTATAATGTATGACCTGAATGTAGAGATTATCAGTATGTTTACTTACTAATCTTACTATGTACCATTTTAGTTCTATGGTTTTTATTTTATTTTATTTATTAGTATTTTTTTGCTCAACTAACAACTTAAGCCACTAATGTAGCACGGTGGTAGGTACCTACCTATAATAAAATACACTTATAATGGTGGCCGGTACTTACTATTCAGTAGATACATTTTACTAGTGACCGATAGCTAATAAGTTTTATTTAATCAATCTTTACGTATTATTAAAAGTTATCACGTGCCAAATTATATTAAAAGTTAAGTCGTAGCAAACGTTACCCATGTGGAAATCATATCACATAAGCTATCAATATGACAAATTAATTAATTTATTTATTCATGTGTCGACGTGTCTTCATTACCCTTAAATGCAATAAATTTGATACCGAATATACCTATTTGTCTATGTAAATAAAATTTGTGAATAAAAATATATTTTATTATGAATAATAATTAAACTTGTTTCTCGCTGTGTCAAAAGAGTATTTGTGTTGTGATTTTCGAAGAATTTAAACGCCATAAAAATTTACTAGCAAGAGAATTATTTATGTATTGTGTAATATGTTACCCACTTGTATTGTAACCAGTCGTTTTATACATATTTGGTTACAGTCGGTAGCAATACGCCCACAGTCGAAATGTATAAATATGAAGCTTTTTTCGTTATCATTGACTTTTACAGTGTTGAAATACATTACGTTCTTGTAATTTAATGGCGAGGAGGCAGCCATAAACAGTACAAATCATGATACCGTAAATATCACAAACAGTTCATTACAATAATATGACTACAATGTTTATTTTAGGGTTGTAATTAGGTATCATTATCGTTTATGCTTTAAATTACTTTTAATTTGATATATTTGAAGCATGTCTTTCATCTTCCCTATCTCTAGCCTAACTATATTTGAATATACTACTTACCTACCTACTTTTAATCAGATAAAAATAAAAGTTTAATGTGAAAGGTTCATTATACATTTATGTTATTTTAAACATTCACGTAATAATATTTAAATACATACATATTTGTTTATAAATTTAAGGGACCTGTATGACCTTATTTCATGTATGTATTGGCAATGTTATCAATCATTAACAAAACTATTAAAGATATCATATTTATCTCGTAATTTATAATTAGACTCATCAATTAACCACTGCTTATACATATGACTATATAATAATTCGTAATTTATTTCGTTGCTATAACGAGTAATGGAAGTCGTACTCTTTTTTACTATTATTCGTTTTTGGCAGATTACCGAATCTTTCAAAATCAACCAGTGACAGACGATTACGAATTCATTACGAGACGAATGCAACAGCTGATTTGTGCCGATTTGGGTCCCTGATGCATTCGTACAAAATAATTTTTTGTTCAGGATTGTTTTGCAGATTTTATTATTAAAAAAATTGCGCAGATCAATAATAAAATTGATCAGATTAAGAAAACTGGAATTAATAAAGCAATTACTTCTCGACAGCCATAACATTTGTAAGTGTGTAATCCAATTACAGGCAAAGAATGTTCGAGATTCAATTCAAGCAGGTTATAGTTATAATTCACTTAAGTAAGACGAAATTTTGAGGAAAGATTATTGTCAGTAGATCGTTTTCAATATTCTATAATGTTTTTTGCACCGCAAACGCTGGCATAAACTGTAATCATTAATAATTACCTATTAATAAAAAAAGTAAAAAAAAAACTTAATTTAAAATTTATTTTAAGAGACGTTTAATTTTTCATGTACATAGATATTTATACGTATAGGTATAAGGTAGAGGTATATTTTACGAGCAGATCATAATAATCCCGCTCATAGCAATTCACTTCATCATTACTTTTAATTTATTTTCTATTTTTGTTCTTAAATTTTTGGTATTTTATTTATAAATCGGTTAAATGGATTGAGGTATTTTGTTAAACATTATAGTAATAGTACCTAATATTATTGTTATTATAACTATACCGATTTATGTAGACAGGATGTTACAACAGTTAGCATTGTAGTAGGTAAGCACTAAGCACTTGGTTTATACTAAACAATACATTCGAAACGTTAAGTATATAGGAAATATACCTAAATCTAAATTAACTTTTTATGCCCTACAAGTTTTTAAAAATATTTGATGAAACAGATTTTATACTAATAAACACAATATTTTTCCAGGATCTCGATCCATCTATCAATTCATTTATCCGACTTCGTACCTTACTTACGAGTATTATTGGCAAATCGAAATTTATTTATCAGATCTTCTAACAATAACAAAACACAGACTTGCTTGTTGTTGACGCAGCTTCTAAAAGTTCTAAATCAAACAGGTGTTTGGTAAAAATTTGTTATTTTTTACGCAGAACATAATAATCCACCATCCTGTGGGTAGAGTCTTTTTAAACAGAAATATTTCATGCATATACTTTATACTTACTACAAAATGTTCAATATAAGTAGCAACTAATAAAAAAGTAAACCTACATAAGTATACCATACTAACATAAAAGACACTAAAAAAAAATATTTACAAAAATAAATTTGGTAAAAATGAATCTAATTAAAACTATTTATTAGTGTGCAACTCACCTTCTGCTTCTTCGGTTTTTCCGTTGAACGGAGATGACTTTTCTTTCTCATATTCATTGTTTTTATATTCACTTCCAACACAACATTTTAAACCTTTAAAACACTACTTATTAGCTTAATCTCCAACGAAAATCATGACGATAATTACCTCTCTTCATTATAATTATTAAAAAGGTTTTTTAGCTACACTGCAACTACGAACTTAATTGTAACAAAACAGTTTTATCAATCATTAATTTGTGTTATCAAGTAGCACAGCGTATACACAAGGATTCGCTTGAAGGGTTCGACAGATCCAGATGCGAGATAAAATCGGGCACATATTAGTACTACCACTGAATTACGCTTTCACTCAGTACGCTAAATCAGCGTACGTCCCGCGAGAGAGGTGCTCGGAGCGGCACGGGATGCGTCTCGCTGCGGTATCAACATGTATTGGAGTGGGCATCCTTCGCGCGATGCTCCCGCCTCTGGGTACCACGCGCCACGCCAATATGCCCGTCGCTCACGCCTCCCGCGCCCTCCAAACAGCAAATAGATAATTTACCCTAAGATATTTAATTACACCCTTCACTCGTGGACACAAGTCTCAATTATAGTTTAAAATTAAACCACTTGGTGTTTTCGCTCTGCTACAATAAATGAAAACTAAGAGCCAATAATGCCGCAGAGTAACTAAGAAACATGGTACTAATTATCGTATTATAATTATTGAATTTGAAACTTGTAAAGTGACTACTTAAATAATAATATTCTTATGAAGTGTTAGTTTTAACTGTTAAAGGTACGGTACAGTGTAGTACGTAAATGAAGTTACAGAGTAATAATAATTATCTACTATTTGCCGATTTGTATACAAGTGATAAGAATTAGCTCCGAGATCTGGTTGGAGGCTTACGTTTTAATGGAGGCTGAGACGCAATGTTCGGTTTAGTGCCGCTTACACTGCGATCACTAAGAGCTACTTAATGGGTATAAGCGAGTTGGAAATAAACGTCGGTGCGTATTGACGCTGCATACAAATTGTGCGTGCTGTAAGTACTCGTACACACTCTGAGAAGTTACTTTGCATTAGGTTACGAGTAGGTACTGTACAATATATTCGTATGCAGTCTGTGACGTAACATCAACCTGGTTTTATGGCCAATAAAAACTTGGGACCATCATTCCATATTGTAATAACTGTGTAAACCTTTCACCGTTTACATAATGCTAAGCGTTAATTAAGTAAGGTACAAACAACACTTACCTCCAACTTGAAAATTAAATATAGAATGCTTTTTTGACTTGAATTTGTAAAGGTGTAGATCGTGCTTAGAACAATCACAGAAAATTAAATTGGTATGCATAGAATAAACAATCAGTTTAATTATTTTTCAAGCTCTTTGAAATGAAATGCCTTAGTTCTGTATAAAATCGAATAGATAGTAGGTACTAAATCACTGGAATTTCAATAGATACGGGTAACAATCCACTATAAATGTAAAAATCTCTCGAGAAGAAAAATGTAAGCCTTTGGTTTCCTTAGATGTACCTAGTACCTACTAGAACCTTGGTGGTATTATTTTAATTATTTACAATTGTTATTTTTCAGAAATATTGATAAAGAAGTTTCCTGCTATTAAGTGGTAGGTACCGTGGTTTCTAAACACCTTTAGATCTTAAAGTTGTTGACGGGGACAAATAATAAAAATTAATCACATAAATTAAACACTTAAAGAATATTAGATGATTAGCAGTTTGATATAGCGGGTGGCAGACTGATAAATGTCGTGGTAAATCGAATTTGAATAAATTGTCTCAAACAAGGAAACACCAGTTCAAAATAAATGTCGTTAGTATCGAGTTAACGGACTCACACGTCCATATTAGAATAAATACGGGATACCTACTAACAAATTGAAATGATTGGATATCCGCTTGTAAACGGGAGATAGACAGCAGATGCTTGTATATTTTATGTTGTTGTAGGTGTTACAATAAATCACTTTATGAATCACTTAATCAACGTACTTTAAATAAATAAATGTCGCTTCACAGTTAAAACCCCCCACTAGGATTACCTGTGTCGTGTGTACTATGGAGACATAGAAAGAATTTAAATTTAGCATTTAAATTTGTGCCGGGGATCGAACCCGGAACCCTTCGAATGGTGTCCTGGCGTGGTAACCATTACAAAACGCGGGTCGTCGTAACTAAATCATTTATTTATTTAATAATTTATATACACTGTAATCATGATCGCTCTGAGCCGATAAAGTTTTCTGCCTTAAAAATGAAAGAAAAATTACAAATAAATATTAACTTGGGGCCTTAGCCACCCGACGAAGCATGCCCTATGCGATGTGGTCAAAAATATGGTTACATGACTAAGGTAAATATGCCTCGGTAGCAAAAGCACTGAAATATTTCTTCAATCTTCAAAGTAATAACTTGGTATAATCGCTCTCGTTACTAAATACATATACCTACTTAAAGATAAATCGATTAGGTATCGTGTAGAGATCAACTGTGAATTGGTAATAAAAGTCAGTTTATCCGATATTTATTAGTTAATAAAAAATAAACAGTGAAATATCTTATTTCATTTGTTTATTAGTAATAATAATATAATTTACGTGTTCTCTACTCATACATATTTTTATCTTATTTAGATATGGTAGGATAACCCATATAAGTACAACGATTAGGAGGGTCTTTTACAACCATTATGTGTGATTACATTGGCAAAGTGTCAAAAATCGGGAATCTTAAATCACAAGCGTTATCAGATGTTGATCAATGAAATCAATCAGCACTGACGGCTTATCTGTCAACATTATTTAACTTTTAAATTAATTGCCAAACAAAATTATTTATTGAATAGCTGATGACTGTGTTTTGTAACTTATAATTAAGCACAACAGCCTTCCTGATTTATTGATTTACGACCGATAGTAACAATAGTAACACTATGAAAAATTGATTCTCTAATTACAAAGCATTGTTTGGAACGTTGTTTGAATTAAAGATTAATTGAATAAACACTGACAAGGAGGAATAACTACGGTGAAGAATATGGTGTACCACGACAACGAGAAACGGTTGGTGTTCGAGCAACAATACAAGTAAATACAATGCATCAAGGAATTGTAGACAACAAGACAGTAAATTAGCGTTCGTTACCACTTATCTTAGGTATATAGGTGTATCTTACAATTAAAGTGGTCGTAAATTGTTTAAATGGTTACCACCGTCGCGGATACGAAAGCCGGCACCCATTAAGGTGGCTGTCAATGGTTGCAAACGATTTGTTATTTAGTATTTATCGTCATAAAGACGAGTTATGTGGGGTATTTGTGTCAGAGCGCACGGTCCCGGGCGCAGCGTGTCCAATAGGGTAATTGAGAACGTGGATATTGGATTGAATGTTTAGTTTTGATAAATGTAGAGTCGTTATCACTTGCATAGTTGCTAGTTTTGTAGAATTATTTGTACCAGAAAGTCTGGTTTGATCGAGAAACTTTGATCACACTAATACACTGTTTTATCAAACCTTATAAAAATTTCTCTGTTTATAATATTTAATATCAGTTCATGAAAATTAATGAAAATTATATAACTAGGTAAAGTTACTAGATTCTAACTACACATGTGCTCGAATACGCGTGGCTGCATAGATAGAACCTATAATACTCATTTGAAAAGAATTTCCTAACAAAAAAAATATTGTGTTACTGGTACCTACCGAAACTACCCAAACTACTACTGGTATATACCCAAATGTCATCTAAAA
>DWQL01000807.1:0-13346 GCA_018231265.1 Noctuana haematospila | reverse complement strand
ACAGCTGCGCGAGCTAGAGCTTACCAACTGCCCCGGCGCCTCGCCAGAGCTCTTCGACTACCTGCGCGAGCACCTGCCGCGCTGCCTCATCATCGAGTAGGACCCTTACCTGTAAGCCTCAACAATAACAATATGGAAATCCTCTTTACTGCACACCAGTAATTAGCCAATTACACTAAACAATTTTTACTTCCTAGTCAATTCTCACTTACAACTCAGTAAGTGAGACCCAATGCTCACTCGTGTAAAAATCTACCCATTAGAGAAAAACTACCACCACTGTTGTTTCTATAATAATCATTAAATACGGTATATGGTTACGATTAATAACATAACATACAATGACCGATTTACCTAGTCCGTTTTAGTGAGTAGATCGAGGTAGCCATCATAAAGCCACAATAAATATCGAATGTCAGTATTTGAGGTAAACATTTCATATTTCCTCAGCACAAGCTGTGTGCAAACGACATAATAATAAATTTATTTGGTTTCGTAACATTCGATTTAATTTGTTCCCCTAAGCATTGGTCAATTGTTTTAAAATACTTTTTTCAATAATTTAATTTTTAATGAAGTATTCTCTATTCCTTAGTTGCAAAGAGCCAACTGTAAAGTATTCATTTATTGTTGCTTACTACTCTTGTATATAAAATGTAAATTGATTTTGTTAAATTTAAAGGATGTTACCCCTAATACGAACATGTTTTATTTAGGTTGTTTACAAGAGTATGACTTCACTTCGCTTACTTTTTACAGCATTTTATATCAATTTTACAATCCGAAATATTTACCACTGTCTTATAATATTTTTATTTAAGCTTCTAAGATATTTGTAATGTTTGAGTGGTGTATAGATAAGTCATGACAAATAATAAAAAAATTAATAAAAAATATTTTATCAATATCCAGAATTAATAATCAATGTATTATAATTATACACAATGGATTTAATTTAATTTTGCTCAATTTATTTGTAAATATTAATTTTAAAATATTTAATAGCAGAATTAAGCATTTGCAAGTTATATTGTATAGTTATATTCATATGCATGAAGACACAGTTGAATAAAGCCAGCTATTTGTTTTCATATTACACACCTTCAATAATAACACTCATATTTGTAAAAACAGTATAAAGATTGTCAGTGGATCAAGTCAATTATTTAAACACATTTTAATTTGCGTAATTCGTAATGATGTAATGCAGTAAACGTCAGTTAATGTTCTCTAATATAGTTATTGCACTACCACCCTTATAGTTAGTAATATAGAGTTTATAGTTGATAAAATCGATGTGTCTATATAATCCTGTGTTCAATGTTCATAATTTTGTCGCACTTGACTTATGTCCTCGTAGCTAAACATTTATAATATTTTATCTAGTCAACTTCTAGCTATACTAAAGTTTATTACAGCTTGATTGCTTCCAATGCGAATAGAATTAGTACACGTAGGACACAATTTCATGCTTTCAAAATAGATCTGTCAGAAATATAAGAACATGGACCTTTTGTCATTACGCCATTTTATGAATTTACAGCACAATTTTTTTTTATACATAATAATAATATATTATTCATTCTTATCATAAATTTTTGAACGAATTGTTATAAGTTTTTTTTTATAATGATGTCTAATATGCAGGCGCAAAATTAAGGGTCTATGAAATCATGTAACATAACAAATAGATGAGAAAAACCATTTTCAACAGTTATCTATCCATACTAATATTATAAATGCGAAAGTAACTCTGTCTGTCTGTCTGTGACGTCATTACCGCCAAATCGCGGAACCGAATGTGATGAAATTTTATATAGAGATACTTAAGGGTTTTGCGATGAACATAGGCTACATTTTTCTCCCATTTCTTTTATTTCTTGCATGATTTTCCCATATTTTATTTCTCTTTAGACCCGATTTTGAAGTCCATAAACATATAGACCATAGGCATAAACTAGTACTTGATAAAATAATATCTATGATTTATTGATTCTAGTCAATATTACTTGGACAATGAAAAATAAAATTATGCATTTTAAAAAGCATATTATGGTGTATTAGCTTCAATTTGTTGAGGTCTATCTAGGTCATAGTTAATATACATTTAAATGAATTACCCGCGCAAGTTCGATAATAATAACAAAGTGTCACAAAATAGTCATTTTGATAAGTACAAACGGCTTCATTCACGTGTAATTTTCGGAAATGCCAGACTAATTGCCGACGGGACATTACGAGGTCCCCTAGTCGTAGTTAAACCGTTTGTACTTTAAAAAAATGTATACTTTCTTATTGTTTCTTTTGACTTATTATTTATGTATATAAATTATGAATTTAATTTTAATCGCTATACCGTCCGAAATTTGTGTGTGTGAAAGAGATTGAATGTATCAAAATGTATATTGACGTTTTAATTTTCGCTATATCCAATCCAATATATTTATCTAAAAAACACTAAAACTTCTATTAATTTGATTAAAACCAAGCACAGAATAATTAAAATAATTTCTGCAGTGCAACAGCAATCTAACAACAGTTCCACCTACAAATGACCTAAATTAAGACATTGTGGCCTTCGTTAGATTTTACAAGTCTGTCAATTAAGTAGCAGCAATGAAAGGAAGCTGCAGTTAGCAGTAGTGCAAAGTGGCTGTATGTGCCAGCATTAGTTAACTGACCTATATATTGATATGATTTTGGTGCGTAATAAATTAAAAACCCTGTTTAAATCTTAGAGGCACTATAATAATATCTCATTTTTTACTTATGATAATATAGGACAACCAAACAAACAAGTTTTTATAGTTACAGCCGTCATTAAATGAATTAAATAAGTTTTGATGTAATAAATTTTATTATATCAAAATTTCAATAAATGGAAATTATTAATAATAGTTAAGTAACTTAGCATTAGTGGAGTTTAAAGCTTAGAGACTTTATTATCAATCATATTGTGTTAATTTCCATAGGTTCAATATTAAACATGTAACAATAATTTTAATTGCTACTAATGAGATCTATAGATAAACAGAATCAAAAATAATATCACATTAATATGTAATTTGTGTTATTATATGTAATTAAGAGTCTATAAATTAAGTACTTTAAAAATATTGGTGGTCCTATGGTATTACACAATTTTACTGTGCAAAGTAATTTGAATAACCGTCAACCAAATTAAGATAATAAAAGCTGTTGAGTAGAATGTTTCGTGAAGCAGATTTTTTTACGAACAAGACGTTTATAAATATACTTTATTAACCCGTACTCATTTATTCATATATTTTGTAATGTACCTTGAATGCCCATGTAGGTACAATGCTTTTTTGAACGAACACAGTCATGGATGCTTACATTTTTGCTATCAATCGGGAACTGATTTTATTGTAAATAAATTCGCATATAAATGTCTTTTGTGTGTTTGAGCAGCGGTTTTATTGACTTTCTATATTATAATATTTACGATACGTACAATAAAAAAATAAATAAAAAATGGAGACAATTCAATGAGGTTCATATTGTATGCTAACACGTACTATGATGCAAATGTGAACATACTCGTACATGCTTTATATCAAAGGTTGTATTACAACAGAATAAGCTGTATACTATAAGTACCTAGTAATGTCCAATAATAAGGGATCGTGAATGAGTTTTATAAGCTGTACTGATGAGTTGCCTGGTGTCATCTAACATTAGTAATATGATCATGATCATTGTCATAAAAATATATTGAAAATATTAAATGCATATTTTTGTGATAACTCAGTTGCCTCTTTTTTTTGTGTGGTTGTAACAGATTAGGTTTCTTAAAATTCATTCTATTTTATAGGATTATGTCTCTGTGTATAGCGTGCCCACAAGAATCTCGTATGATTTTCTTTGTATTATATTCTTTAGCGTGTTTATTTCAATGCCACCACGAACACTTTTTAGAAATAGAAATATTTGTATTTATTAGTAATGTGTGGAAATTGTGTTATCAGTAATTACATAATATAATTTAAGAGAAATATTCTTATTTCACCTAATTTGTACAAAACTAAGTGAGATGTTATAGTGCAATATAGATGTACTGGTTATTATATAGTTTTATTTATAGTTTGCCTGGTGTTAGATGAACAATAATTTGAAAATGAGTTTTGTAGCGCATCCTCTCACTAGCGAGGTGTCGAAGTCATGAGGCACGAAGGCACGAAGCCACCTACAGAGGGCGCGTCGACTCCCCGCGCGATTCCTGTAGGTTGGTAACGCTGGGACCGAACCGAACCGCCGCTGGTAGTTACTATACTAGTTAGTTAGCGTGCGACTAGGGTCCTGATAATATATAAAATATGTTGTTCTGTAACGGAACACCGTTGAGTTGTGAGTGAAGGTGGTTGTGTGATACCTAATAAACTTAATAAACTTTTATTTGTTGTTTTGAAAAAATCCACTCACTCGCTATAGTTTACTAGAAGTTTCGAATCGCCCCTCATGAAAAAGACCTAATATTACCTTCTCATAAAAACAGATTAAATGTTACATAACACCTGATAAAATCGAAAAAAAAATGAGATGGTTCTATGCCAAACTCAACCTAGTCTGTGCTTCGGGGTCCAATTATTCTCAGACAACACGAAAACATCCAAAAGTGGTTTGAAGCTGGATTTAATTTTCAACCGACTTCAAAAAAGGAGTTTCTCATTTCGACTGTATTTTTAGTATTTATTACCTCATAACTTTCGACTGGGTGTACCGATTTTAAATGTGCGCAACAATGTTAAAGTCGGTTGTTTTCGTAACGCAAGTTATATTATTTAAAACATTATCTTGTAATGAGTAGGTACTAAGTTGGCTTTCTGAGTTGTCATTTCGACAAATGTTTGATCTAGCGGTTTCCCGCTATCTTCATAACAATTCAAGTCATCATTCATCAGTCACCAATATAGTCACCAATGAATAGGGCGATGGTCTAATATATTATTATTCTTTTGTCGTGGCAAGGCTTTTCTATCGTTTGTCAGTCTTTTGAACAAAACAAAATTTTTTTTGTACGATTTATTAGAATAACACAGTCTTACAAAACAAAAATGATGACAACAAATGAGCACTTATGATGGTAACTTCAAGGTATTAAATAGTAAAAATAATCACAATTTTGTAGACGTTATGATAACAAAAAGTATACCCCAATAATCAAAATAAATTTTGAGCAGTGGCACGTAACATGGCGTCAAAATTATAATTAAAAATTTAACATTTAAAAAAATTCTTAACTTTAAGTGAATCAAAAATATATATATTTAATTTAATATATTACTTATCTTTTTTGAAAACAAAACTTAAATCTGCACTCAGCACCAATGAAACTTATATATAAATATAATTCTAAACATAAGTTATGTTTTTTTACACATTTATACAAAATATTGTGTGTAGCGATCGGATACAGGTAGTATTCACTCTTTTCCACATTGAAATGTAATGATACTAACCTTATAACTTTTCATGAACAGTAATTAACAAAATGCAGTTCAGGAATGGAAATATTATGTGCCAGAAGAAGAGGCAAATAATTGAGAATATTCAAGCAGACAAAATGTTATCAAACATTAGTGTTTGTAAACAATTAAACTATAGGCACTATAGAGGTGTTCTCTAATAATACGTCTACCATTCTTTAATTGTATAATAAATTATACATTGTTTTTATCATATTAAATACTTCTTTATGTAAATAATAATACAGTATCTTTGTATAAATTTACAGAACATTATGTCATAGAAAATAAATAAAAGCATCTTATTTAGTTACATTTCCAATTATTAGCAGTAACTATGCATTTCGGTCAAAGAAGTTTTCAGTCTTTTTTCCTTAGAACCTGAAAAAAGAAATATTTTTATCATTCATCCGTCCTAAACAACTATCAATATTGTTTGAAAGTACATCAATATACTACTTATGATAATTACATAATACAAGAATTATAAATAATATGCGACAATTATCAATAAGCCATTTTGTTTTTTTATTCAGTCACAATGGTACGCCTCTTTGCCCTTTGCTCCTAATACCAATAGTTACACTACACATCAAATAGATGTAAGGCATTTCCCTTTACTGGCTTTTCCATAGTCTCATAACGGTATAGAATTCGTGATAGTTACCGATTGTTGAAAAATTATAACTAATATGAAACAACTTTTTACACAAATATTAAGATAACACTATTTGTAAAGATTATTAACCATTTGTTATTTATGTCAAAATTACCGAAACCTAACATGATATAATCACCTCGTCAGAAAACCATTGACAACTTTAAATTAGTAGATTACCAAAACTATCAAAATCAAACATTGAGATGCCATGCCAGTGACAGACGATTACGACTCAATTACGAGTTACGAGACTATAGTAATATCAGACTCGGGCTCCTTGTCTGTTGGTTCCGTGCGTTGTGTTGTGTGTGAGTACTTACTGTTATCTGGTGTCAGTGGTAGGGCTGCAGGTAGGCGGCGGCGGAGGCGAGGTCGCGGCGCAGCCAGGCGGCGTTGAGGCGCACGGTCTCGAGCGCCTGCTGCACGGAGCGCTCGGTGCCGGGCGAGCGGTGCGTGCGGAAGAACTCCTCGATCTCGGCCGCGCTGGCCTCCGACGCGAAGTTCTCCGTCGTCGACTTCACGAGCCGCGCCAGCAGGAACCCGCCCTGTTAAACTTTTACTATTAACTACATTTTATTTACCTACAAAACATACTTTTACATCATTTTAGGTTTTTATTTTGTTTCTTTAAAAACCATTCCAAGGGATACAAAAATAGTAAACTGCCGAAAAGTTGCATTCTGTAAAACACAAATAGCAAACTACAAATGTTATGGTTCGAAAAGTAATTAAACTAACATAACGTAAATCTAACCTAAAATATTAAATATTGAAATTTAAACCTAAAATATTAGGTTTAAATTTAAAAAATAATGAGGAAATTTGTTTTGTAATATGACAGCTACTAAAATAGAGTTTTCTACTAATAAATTTAGAAGTTTATTCTCGGTTGCATGTGTTCATCACACAATATAATATAACCTAGTGTGAAGATTTTGTTTATGTACCAACAATAATTAAATTACCACATAGCGATTCATAAATTCCTGCCAGTGATCCTTGAAGAACTGCCACGCCAGGTCGCGGCCATCGCGACTCACTGCCACTGAGACTATCACAAACACTGTGTCTTGTGACCTCACTTCATCCTTGAACAATAATTTAATATTCGTTTAATTTAATTTCCCTCAGTAATTTCCTCCAGCAGACCTGTTACAGGGAAGTGCTTATAAAAGGTAGATAAGTGTGTACATAATCGTACAAAAATAAAATTCATAGATATATTCATAAATAATCCTCTATATAACAAAATATTGTAGTATGTCAAGATAGTTCGAGAAAGTTTAAAAGCAATTATGTCTCACGATTGATGTCATTCTTTAGGTAATCTTATAATAATAATGTCTTTCAAACATATAAGTAAAGCGGTAGTTTTGAAAGAGCTGTTGGTGACTCCTCCGGTGTTGTCCTTAAGCCAGGCATCTAGCAGGCAGTGTTGTTCGCTTAGTTTGTAGTAGTAGATAGTCTCACCGAGATGGCAAAGTCGAGCACGCGCTTGAGCAGCGCGGGGTCCCTTACGGCGCCCAGCGCGCGCGAGATGCGGTCCTTCTCCTCGTGCAGGTCGGCGGCGCGGTACAGCTGCAGGAAGCGCTCGAACGCGCGCTCGTCCGCGCCCGCCAACACGGCGCGGTAGCACGCCGACCGCAGGTCCGCCGGCAGCGCGCATGCGCCCGCGCTGTGCTGCTCGAACCTGTATTGCACACCACATACTGCTAATGCGGCTAATAGTGCAACGCCATATCATCATCCAGTATCCCAGACCCAGTTAGTGGGACCTATCACAGTGACACAGTCCCACCATCAATATATCCTTCACTTTTTTATTGTTGCTAGTTAATATTAGATATTTTCAAACAAAATCATACCTATGTTTTGCCTCCTTTATAGTTTCAGGATCTTCAAAGGTTATCATTTTATTCAGCACCAAGCTCCGAAGCAAAGTATCAAGGTGGCTCTCATTGGGTTCTGCATCCCAACCAAGGCGACGCGTGACATTGGCGTACAGCTTTCGACCGAAGTTTTTCAGTGGTTTATCCAGTGGAGTATGAGAAAATAGTGCAGTTAACTTTGACATGCAGTTTGATATTGATGACCACACTGTAAAATTTGTCTCATTGGTGAATGCTTCCATCAGTTTCAGAGACTGCAAAATCAAATAAGTTTTAAAATTAATTTTAAGTTCTGCGAGATAATTATGAATCCATCAATGTTGATCAAATGGCGATTAGCTTTTATATCTTTGAGGTAATATAACTACTCCATTTGAAAATAATTAGATAAAAATGACCATACATCTCTATTAACCTGCGCAGAAGCACTTCATTTAGTATGTGAATATTATAGTATTTTATCAGTACATGTTTATAAGTTCTACAATATTATAATAATCTTTAGTGCCTCATTATACCTCTATGTGTAGTGCCTAAAAACCACAAGAATTTTTGTGTTTTACCTGTTGGATGGTGGCATCCTAAACACCAGAATCCTCAGATTATATTTAATTCTTACAGGAATGACTCCACCTACATCTATTGTTATTAGTATCGGCATCATAAATTATTATAGTGTTACTAGGAATAAGTAAAGATGAATGACCTCAGCAGTTTGGCAGTGTCCTGCCTTGACGAGCGCGAAGCAATCGTCGAGCAGTCCGAGGCGGTCGAGCGGCGGCAGCGAGCCGTCGCGCACGGCGCGCACCAGCTGCTCCATCATCGAGGCCGGGTACCGCGTGCGGTAGTACCCCACCTGCACACATCCAACACAACGTACAACATTACGCACAAGCGCTCCTTGCACAATATTATCGCAATATAGCAATATAAATACATTGATTATTTTATACAAATTTTGAAGAAAAAATCCCTCAAATACTCATTTATTTTAATAAATATCGACATTGCAGTTATTGTTACCAATACTGATTCTGCTAGAAGCACTAGCAAAAGGCACACTTTAAGAATAAATTATTAATAATGTGCTATACAACAATAAACTGTATTAAAGTACGGCAGTAAAATAGTAATATACAACTAAGTGTAAATTCAAGATTACTAAAGACTTTAATATATATGATTCCGAAATGAAAACCAGAGATAGTGGAGCTCTGCTCACATTTTAAATATATCATCTACAATACACAGGTCATGCAGCCAAAAAATTGAGTATGATGATAATATTTTACACATAAGTCTTTCTTACAGTGCCAGGGTTGAGTTTCACCCAAGAGTTCTCAGAAACTGACTCCAGCACCACTTCCTGTGTTCTAGTTTCTAGTACAGTTGACAGTGCCACCTGAACAAAAAACAAACAATAATAAAGTATATTCATGTTTCATCAAAATTGCATAGTAGATAACATTTATCTTTAGGAAGTGATCACATTAACTAGGTCAGTAAAAACTTTTCATGCATTGATAAAATAACTTATCATATTACCCTGAAAAAAAATGGATAAAATCATACCTTGGTGGGGTTCTCCTGTGTAGAGATTGTAATTGGTACCATCCATAGGGTGTCATCTCCCTGGCTGCCATCAGCGCAGAATTTCTGCTGTGTTAAAGTTAGTACTCTGTCTGCTCCTTTCATTTCGGAGCTCACCTAAACAAAATATACTCCTTATTATAATGTGTGTGTATATACTGATCAACCATTTATGAATCTTTCTAAAGATGAGAATTGGAATTTTGGTATTTGATATAAAGGAATCTTATCAATGGACTTCTTTCATTGAAATATTAGAAATTTCAAACGATGTCAATCTACAGTTATTATTTACATTCTATCTAAGCACTATTTAGTTAAGTTTTGTAAATTGTAACAAACAGTAGGTGTCAGAAATAGGTTCTAAAGTTTCACAAGGTACTGCAAAAATATCTTTGTATTGGAACATATTAAAAGATGCAATATTATTATGTCGATTCTAAGCATGATACACTATAGGTACACAACAATGATCAGTATATTGAAAATTGGTCACTTATGACAAATACAAACACAAATACTTATACATTGTAGAGAAAAATTTCTTATAAAGTTTTAAAGTTACCAACCATTCTAAAATAACATACTTTATACTATATAAACAAAACTAACTCAATGTTTGTTGACATGGAATATGCGATAAGCTTGAACCAATAAATTTCAATTTACAGAGCATTTCATTATTACATAGATAACAGTAAGGCTGATTGTTATCTCTTTTCCAACAACAATTCTTCCATAAAATGCTTTGTGTAAGCATGAATACAAGCATTACAGAGAATTACAGAGATTGAAAATAATCATATTTATTTAATTTTAAATAATTTTATTTTTTGCTGCTAATTTTATTTGATATATTATATATTTAGCCATTATAATCAACAAACTGTACGTGAGTTTAATATAGGTAACAGTAATCACAATTAGTCAATGTGGCTTAAAAAGTTAAGTTTGTAAATTAAATTATAGGTTTAAGCAGGGATCAATGTTTAATAATGATAATAACGTAAAATGTTACCTGCACCACAGGAAAACCCATTTGTTTGGTCCATGTAGACATCACAGCTCCCACTGGTTTATTTGAGGATTCCTCTAGAGCAGCCCATAAGTCTTCCGTAAATGTATTTTTATACTGAAAAATACAAACATAAAAATAAACCAAAAGCCTTAGAGCTCCAACCATGTGCTATCCAGTTTGACTTCGCAGTATGACAGTTATAAGTATTTTTAATATATTTTACCTGATGTCTTGTGAGATAGAGATTCATTCCTTTGCGAAAATCATCATCCCCAATATATCTATGCAACATTCTGATTACTGAGGCTCCCTTGTTATATGATATATCATCAAAAATTTCATCAATTTCTGAAGGATGACCTACAGGCACTTCTATGGGATGAGAATTTTTCAAACAATCCAATTCAAGTGCCCTGAAAGTGCAAAACATATAATGAAAACATGTTTATTACTAAAAGATGATATCAAAATATTAGGTTCTGTTCTTTAAAACATATTCTTAGCACGACATTAATTTATTTGGTAAGCAAATGACTTTAAATTTTGCATATTCAATTGGCTGAATTCCAAAACAGTATGATGATGCAGATTTCAAAATAAAATTTCAAGGACAAAAATTTTCAAATAAATCTAATATTACTTTTAACTTTTATACCTACTATAATCATAACATGCATGTTTGTCATTGCATAATTTATGGTATTATAAATATTACTATTTTATTACCATTTTGTTATATTATGTTATACCTATATAGTTATTGAAAGTTATTAAAATAATAAGAAACATGATATTGTAATTAGTCACTATGTTAAAATGAATTGAATACATTATAGGCTAATGAATACAACATAATGTACCTATTGTTCTGATCCCAAGAGTCAAAGAACCAATGAGTAATATAATTAATAAAAACTTACCTAACATAGGTCTCAGTGACAAATTGTGTCCATATGTCATACTCTGGGAACAAGTGGTTGACACAAAGAAACTCAACAAATGAAGCATAGCCTTCATTGAGCCAAAGGTGTGTCCACCACTCCATTGTGACCAGATTGCCAAACCACTGGTGTGCAAGTTCATGACCCACTACCAATGCTATCCACTGTCTTCTGACTGCTGATGTGTGTTCCTCATCTACCAGCAAACAAGTCTCCCTGTATGTTACAAGGCCCCAATTTTCCATGGCTCCAGCAGAAAAGTCTGCTATGGCTATTAAATCTATTTTAGGTAGAGGATATGCAATATCAAAATATTCTTTATAGTAAGGAAGCACTCTAGCGGCTACTTCTAGAGCAAACAAACCCTGTTTACTTTTTCCAACTGGAGTGTATACTCTGACTAAAACACCATCCCGCGAAGTCTTTTCTACATAGTCATACTCTCCAACCACTACTGCTACAAGATAAGTAGACATGATAGGAGTTGTATCAAACTGTACAACTTTTAAATCATTGCTAAGCTTTTCTTCCTTGACAGGCATGTTGGAAAGTGCAACCCTATCAGCAGGCACCTCTAAAGTTATATCAAAAGTAGCCTTTATGGCTGGCTCATCCCAGCAAGGAAAGCAACGCCGCGCGTCCGTAGCTTCGAATTGCGTGACAGCGGCGTAACGCTCGTCGCCAACCGGGGTCAAGTACTTGCTGCGGTACAAGCCTTTCATCTTGTCGTTGATCTCGCCAGTGAACTCGCAATGCAGCATCGCGTCACCCGCGGGCAACTCCTTTTCGAATCTGATGATTGCCGTTTCGTCAGCGGCCACCAGCTGCACTTCGTCCGGACTGATGGTTCGAATCGACCCTCCATCGTCATATTCAATTTTTACATTTGACAGTTCTAAATCTAAGCAATTCAGCACTATCTCTTTGGTAGAATTGACAATCTGAAAGTGAATACAATGTCTAAGCGTCACATGGAAACAAGATATATGCAACAACGATGATGAAATCTCGTCTTACCGATACTTTCACCCTTGTTTTTCCAGTAAACGTAAATTTTTCCAAATTAGGAACCAAATGCAGTTCGTAATGTTTAGGTACAACATTTTTTGGTAGCCGTTGGAATTGTTTGTTTTCTGGCATTGTCACTTTTTCTTTCACGATCGCAAATGTGGGACGCACAACAGAAAAATACCGTAATGACCGAGTGACAGAGTGAACTCGCGCAACAACCGCACCCGCACCCGCGCCGCTGATAGCAGCCCCCCTCGTACGTCGCGGTGGCCCCCACTCCGAATAACGGTATGCGCTACGTAACAATTTATAATGGCGACTACTGTTACGACAGCAATTTTGAAAACAAAATGAAAGTGATTGTACACAACGTAAAAGTTGTAGCGTCATGGAATGATATTTTTTCTTCTTTGTCGAAGTTAAAAATATTGGCTATTCTATTGGGTAGAAATTATTGTGACTTTTCTGTGAGTAGTCATTGGCCTGTATATTTAATTTTGTACTTTTACTCTCGCAGTCTGGCTGGACAACTAAAGAGGGTGGAGGTGGAGAAGGCACAAATCAATCAAAAAATATCAATTCAATATTTAGTTTCGCTGTTTCGAGGTTATTGGATTTTGATAATCGCCATATTGAATATTGGCGCTGATTCTGATTAGTCTATGGATTACAGTAGGCTTGTGTAGTACATGTACTACGAACTACGGCGAACTAGTCATTTCAACGAACTAGACCGATCAAATCCTTTAT
>DWQL01000806.1:0-13347 GCA_018231265.1 Noctuana haematospila | reverse complement strand
ATAGAAGCGAAATAGTGTTTAACTCTGTTTATTATGATTATTAAGAGTTATAGTCATTTGATTACTATTCTATGATAGATAATTATTCTTTGTTAGTATGTACGTAATTTAACCGAGACGACATTTTAAAGGCTTTATTTGTTGCGCACACACTCATATATTTTATGGCCTCGCAACCGTTACGTCTCATTAGTTGTTAAGTTTTTTATTATTATAATATTCAGCGTCAAACGTCTATGTTCAAACCTTGAAATAGTAAGCGATCAGACAAAATGTGGTACGAGAATATTAAAAATTGTAAATAAGATTTGAATCTTTAAGAACCAACTTAATTATGTCTTGAGTTGTATTTTCCAGAACCATTGTTTCATGCCACAACTACAATCCATTTGGAGCTAGTCTTACATTCTATCCCACTTCCCGAAGACCGTTGATCTGGATATCATTAAAGGCGAACCCGCAGGCACCAAGCAGGACCAAGTTTAGCATAACTGCTAAGTTAGGAAACGATTCCTATTGTAATTGGCCATTTACGTAGCCCATAAGTTTTCTCTAATAAGACGATATTCGTGGTCTGTTCATATTATCTTTTATATGGCCAACGCCGCCTCACGATTCTACGTACTTATACTTAGTAATGGTGATTAACCATAAGGTTCGGTTTTGTGCGCTATGGGTGCCTAATGAGATTTATATGGGGATTTTGTAACTAATTTCTTGTTTAATAACAGATCGCCGTATTACTTACGGAAATTGTATTCTGAATTTATGAATTTTAAGAAGATTTAAATTTTATAATAAGAAGGAAAAACTAGTAACAATAAATTAAATTATTATTATTTGACAAAAATAATAGTAAAAATATTTATAAATAAGATTACGTGATTATGTAAAAAGCAAATCCTACCTTATTGGAATACATTTTCTACGTTGTCTTCAAATACTATTGCGTAAGCAGCGCATTCGCATACGCAATACAATAGAGTTCAACGAGAGCGCATGCGCGAAGCTCTACTTTTACGATTTTGTATACGCCTAATATTTCTGAC
Source organism: Noctuana haematospila (assembly GCA_018231265.1). NCBI lineage: Eukaryota > Metazoa > Arthropoda > Insecta > Lepidoptera > Hesperiidae > Noctuana > Noctuana haematospila. Next base: position 12,298 of record DWQL01000806.1, on the reverse strand, counting down.
GTTACATAATGTTTGTGTTACGTTAATATAATTTCATTTCTATATATAAATAAAGAAATTACAGTTATTAGCTTAAAAAATAAGCCAAATTTTTTTCTTGAATAATACTTATAGAATTTCATAATAAAGTTCATTGTTAAATTTCTTGTGGTATCTTATTTGCTTCAAAATTTTCTGGGATACATCCGTACATTATGCGAATTCTCCGGCGTCTAACGAGAGGCGACGCCATTGTGGCGATACGGCCAGAGATGTGTCGTTTAGATACTGGCCATGGTGTGGCTTGATCGCCCATCGCTATTGGACTGAGGTAACCGCAATGGATCGTAAGCATTCAACAAATGGCTTATGTTTTATATAAATTCAGAATTTACTTTATAGAGTCTAGAAATAGTAATTTGATTAGAAGTTTATTTATTTTTCATACATACTTAAAGCCGTGCTCTTTTTAAGTGATACAGTACCTATTATTAATGATTTAATAATAGTTTCAGACACAGTTATAAGTCTTTTACTTCAATCATTTTAATTTTATATACTTACGCTTTTTATAGCCCACTGCTGGGCACAGGTCACTCCCAAAAACGGGAGAAGACATGAAGCATGATCTACTACGCTGCTCTAATGCAGATTGGTGAAGACCCTCAACTTACTTGGTGGTATTAATCAAGTATTCATATTCATAGATATATAGTATTTATAATACTAAATAACAATTTAAAGTTAGTTATTCATTTATGTATAAACCACTGACTTATTGATGCTATGTTTGCTCATGCGGTTCCTTATGTGTTTTTAATTATTAACTTGGTGATTAAACTGGACTTCTTTATCGATTAAAATAAAAACAAGTTAGGTTAGTTGTACACCGTTGTAGTTTGTACCTAACAAATAGATACAGATTGATACGACAATGTTTGGATTTGTAACGCAATTAGCAGTGTAAACAATGAAATTCGTGACTATATAGTATAGCATAGTATTAATTAAATCGTTTATTGGCGCCCAATAAAGACATTAATCGACCCAAACACTAGGTTTGTTTGATTACTTAATGTTTCTATGTAAGTTTATTTCCTTAGAAATACATAGGTACCTATTACCTTCCTTAAATTATGTCCGATTAATTTCTCGAACCTTCTCGCAACCCAAAAAAGATTCCCTGTAATCGAAATTAGGCCCTCTCACCTTGAAGATTAAGTGTAGAGATTACACCGATAGCTTTTGGCCTTTTATGGCAAAACTTCGTGACTGATCGCCACGGACCGTATCTGATTAAAAAACAATGGCCGCAAACGATCATTAACACAAATGACCATTTAGGTTATGAAAAATATAAATTTGGAAATAAAAACAAGTAAAAGTACAGCTACAATAACTCGATCAGAAAAGGAAAATGAATAACAGCCAACTCTACTTTAGTCAAGAGTCAAAAAGCACAGTTCAATGTACCTACTACGATTTATATCTGAAAAGCAATTGCAACTACGAGTATAATCAAGCGGTACTTACTGTTATCACGCAACAATTACAAAACTCGGGTTATCAGCTATTGTGTAAAACAAGCGCACCCGACCCCAGCGCCACTTTCGCTCCAGACTCCCGCCAAAACACCCCCACTGTCACCCAGAATGCACTTGAAACGTCCAAACACAGTTCGCACACACAAGTCCGACAAAGTTCGATGTTTATATCGTATGTTTCGGCGTGTTTATGTTGCGCGCGCCACTTCGTCGCGGATTGAATGCGACGCGCGTCCGCTACGCGAGTGGCGTCGTACCGTACTAGTGGAACTCAGTGGAAGTGGAACTGAGGCGACCGCCGGCTACCGAGTTGAGGACAAACCCGCCCGCCGGACGCCAACAGGCCTCACCTAGCTTGCCCGTAACAACCACACGTGAAATCGTATAGCTACATTCTTATTGCACGTTTTATTGCGAGCCTCCCGAGCCAACTTTTTGTGATAGCCGGATTATACAGCTCTAAAAACTTGAAGCATTCCTTATTGTAGTCTATTCTACGACTCACTGTCAAAGGCTAAACTATAAAGTTTACCACACAACTAGCTTTAAATATATCGAAAGGTTATTGGTTGAATATATTAAGCGTAGCGACATTTATACCTGGTTTGTAATTTATTTTTAGTGGTACCCTCTTAAACGTAATTTACAGCCACAAGGAGTAAGACTGCAGTAAGGAAACTAAAAATCATAGTCTATGGGTACTAATATTTAACAGAAGTGTAGGTTCGGTTATGTAAGTACAAGAAGATACAGCAATTCCAGAAGTTATAATAATATAATGTATTATATAGACTTATAATAAAGCAAACATAAAGCTTCTGAAGCTGGGTCTGTGTCGTTTGTTGTTATCAAGCTACACCACACAAGGACGAAGTCTCGTGTTAAAACCCATGAAAATTTCTTACAACCAATATTTTTTATCACGTATCTATTTCCTATCTACGTGTAAAATATCAGAAAATGTTAAGTAGGTATGTCCAAGAATACAATTCTACAACGACCTTTGCCAAATTTTAATGGTCATAAATATTATCAAATATAAAATGAATAACAATAAAACAAAGCGTAGTCACATTTCTGAAATGTGCTCTTGTAGAACCGGTCTTCTTACGCTAAAGATCTTGCCACAAACTTTAGTCAGCAAACGGTGAAGTAAATTATCGTCTTTGGAAACTCCATATAGAAGTTAAATAAGAATTGTGCTCTAACTCGAGCGAGACCGAAGTTTGGATGGGAGTTCTGAATATCGATTTTCAGAAATTTTGCAATAGAAATTATAAAAATGTAAAGTAACGTTTTAACGCTTTTAACATTCACTGGATTATATCAAATCGTACGATTTACTGCTTTTATGGGTTGCAACATAGCATAGTACATATATTTTTACCATCGTCATCGACTCAAAATTAGTAGCATTGTATCTTATACAGTAAACAATTTTTTAGGTATTATCTATCTTTTAATTTGATCTTTCAATATAGATATAACACTGTTTGACCTTATTGATTGACAATTCTGTAATCGGCGATACTTCATCTGTATCAGGCGTATTTCTATCCTATTCTATACAACGAGCAAAAAATAATGCACTAGATGGAATTCTTTCTCAGATTTTTTCAACAAATGCGTTTTGATCGCGTGATGCGAGGTGGGGCGTACGCTTGCCACCGTCTTGTGTATAATTACCTACTTTCGTACTTTATAAGTTTTTTGTTTGTGTTCAGGGTTGTTGTCCTTAAAACGTAATTTCAACGCTACTAGCTATATGTAATTTTTATATTATTTTAATTTACAAAAGCAAAATTCAGGTCATTTATGCAAGTATAATTATTATTATGTCCATAACATATTTTAATAACTATTTCAAGAATAATAAATAAAGAAAATATTACTTTTGATTTTTATTTAATACTTCGTGGTATAGTGGTACGCTACTGGTACGCTACTATGGTTAAATGCAATCGGTTCAGCAAAGTTAATCAGCATCTCCTAAAATATCCTAAACTGGACTCTTGTTCTTAATACCTACCATAGATTATACTACCATGTAAATTTAGACTGTAATTGTCTGGTGAGATAAATTAATAATAACGCTCCAACGACAACGTTCCATTTTTAAGGGTAGACACTTGCCATTGCTAATAAAAATAAGCGTGTTAATAGATACAGCGATTCACGACATGAAATAGTTTAAAAATATAAATCGCGTCGCTGGAGTTCAGCACAAGCCTTAAATACGTTAAGACGACCCTTCCTAAAAGGAATAACGCCATAACGCAATGAAAGGGTGCGTAACGATGGAAATCCCTTACCTAAACAACGAAATACAGGTAATTACCTACCTCTAACCTACTACGGAATCAAAGAAATTAACCTAACACTTGGTTAATTTCATTTACCTATATTATATTTAACAAACCATAAACTAACTTGGTTTATGGTTCAACTAACTAACATAAAATAACTTGGTAAACTTACCTAAATGTAGATATTATTTAAATCATTATATTTATATCGTGTCAATACATTTTTCGAATCATTAAGTCTCAGTTATAACGATACTTTCAGACCAATTTAGAACTTTACTTACGTTTTTTGCATCGTTGAGCACAAACGAGTTTGTTGTCCTCGTTACTCTTGTCTTTTTGATATTTATTCTGGTAAGGTTGGCTGCCAAAAACATTTAGGTATTAACATCAAATCTCCATTTACTCCACGGTTTTTGTGACAAAGATTTAGATAACATAATTTCAAAAGATTTCGCCGCGTTCCGACCGGCATCGCTTGACAATGGTTAATCAAAAGGCTGTATCTTATTCGGCGAACCTTGCCGGGCCAGAGTTAGGCTATTTCGATTTCATTTGCGTGCTCTCGCGCATGTTTCTTTTTTCTTCGTTACCCTGCACGCCGCGCTCCCTAGAGGTCATGCCTCGATCCCACGAGCCTTTGTTAATCCCGCAGAAATATGAAGGAGCGACGGCAGGTACTATGCTCAAATAAATGGGATTCTTTTGTGGAATATTGAAATATCTCTAGGCGATGCGAGGATACCGAGAAGATTAATTCACCAATGATGAATGGTAGGTGTAAATCTTGTTTGTAATTTACTGCTTGCTAGTTATCGCCTTTGTTTCGCTCGTGATACTGCTGTTTAATGTTTCATCGATACGAACAAGAGCGTTCCGGAGATTGGAAGGAGTATTTAGAGAGTTGTTTACAAGAAAACTCCATATCATCGCTTATTGTTCGGGATCCGTTACAAGAGCGGTTCTAGTTTTATTTTCTTAAACAAGCATCAGGGATGGAACTTATTTATGTACTTTTTTGTAACAAAAAGTAATTACGAGTCACGAATCTTGTGGTCGGTGGAGCGGGTGCGAGTGGAGATTAATTGAATTCTTAGGTGTGAAGAGTTGGAGTTAAAGGAACGACGCACAACACTTTTTATAGTGTATTCTCTAAGTAAAAGAATAAAGCGGTTATCTTCTATGGGAAAACAACTAATGTATTCGTTTTTTTTAATTCTCATAATTAAAAAATTTGATTTATAATGATCTTAATGGTGAATTTGCTTACAGTCTTGTAACTTTTTGTTGTTGTTTCTTGAGAAAACGTCTGTTTTCTCAAGAAGATAAATTTAATATTTTGAGTAAGTCCACCTTTAATGTACCTTAACGTAAATGTTGCTTAACGTTAATTTGTCATACATTTTTCCAACCAAATTCTTTATTATATAGAATTTATCTAAATATGTTACTAAATAAAAAATATAGCGTTAACTTGTTAAATAAAAAAAAAATGTATCCTAAAACCTTTTTAGCGACTTTTTAACCCTTTAAATGCGAGCCAGTCTTAAATAATAATAAGCTACCTCTTTTCACTTGGATCACTTTTATCAACCTGTTTCTAAAAGCTCCATCAACACTTCACGACCAAGATATGCCCGTGCGAACCCGCCAACAAAATCTCAATAAAAATAATACACGTTAATATATCCTACTAATATTATAAATGCGAAAGTTTGTATATTTGTTTGTTTGTTACTCTTTCACGCAAAAACTGCTGAACCGATTTCCATGAAATTTGGCACACACATAGAGGATAACTTGGATTAACACGTAGGATAGTGTTTATCCCGAAAAAATGTTCCTGTGGGATGCCATGGGATGATTTTTATATATTTTGCATGTTTTTTGACTTTAAGGTATTTGTTACTCCTTACTCCCGCAGCCGTATGCAAAAGACACAGGAATCATCTCCATGGCATCATACAGGAATTATTTTATGAATAAAAACTATCCTATGTGTCAACTCAGGTTACAATTTACGTGTGTGCTAAATTTTATGATAATTGAATCAGTAACATAAAACACATTTGAATTTTAAGTCCTGCAGCTATTTATCAATGCATCCAAAATGTATAATATGGGAATCAACTAATTATTAAAATTTAATTCTCGTAACCACGCGGGCAAAGCCGCGGGTAACATCTAGTTTTAAATAAAACAATGTAATATTTATTGCCGTCAACATTATATACGTTTTCACTCACCTTTCAGGTAATTTTACTTTTAGATGTATAGTCAATACTGATTCACTACATTTTATATACAAATAAAATTTAAATACACTTCATAGAACCTATTATTAAGTCAACTAGCAGTCAAATGTAAAATATGTACCCCAAAAAGGCTTACCATTCTATCATAAGTAATCTATTGAGACAGTCTTCCCCACAAGCCAATTCCCCACGCTCCAACTCCTCTTTGGTCATAAAGCAGTCACATATCATCTTCTTAGTTTCCTTGCTAATCATTCGCTCACACAAATAATCATTCTCGTCCAAATGTTCAAACTGGTTCAATCTCTCTTCAATTATCCTATCATATGCTTCTTTACTTAAAGGTTCTGATGGTTGTTCTTCTTCTTTCTGAGGTTCTTCTAAAGGTGGCAGCCTTTGGGGCAAGTTTGGACTAGCTAGTGGGGATATTGCTGGGGAGCTTGCCCCCATTTCTAATTCACTGGACCTGCGCCATCTGGACTTCACTTTAACTGGCATCTCAGAAGGAACAGGGAATGGTAACGTTAAAGCTGAATTGTTCATCAGTTCTGTTGGTTTCTCCTGACTGTCAGAACCCAGTTCTTCCAACTTTAGTTTTGTTTGTGTTATCAATGCTTTCTTTAATGGAGTCTTCACTAAACCGTATCCCTTTGTCTTCTGTTTCATATTGCTTATAGTCTTTATACGATTTGATCTGCGAACACCACTAGGGGATGACTCGGAAGAATCATTGGAATTATTTTGGTTGTGCTCTGTGATCCGAGATGAATTGCTGTCATCTGAGAGGGTTGAGCTTGGTGTTATGCTTGGATCTGGTCTCGGAATATCAGTTATATTTATCTTTTGATATTGAATATCAGGTGTACTTGGTGGTGTTCTTATATCATTTAAATCAGAAAAATCAATATTGCATGAACTGCCTTGAGATAAATTGAGTTCAGCAAAATGGCTCTGGAAGTCAGTATCCGGTTTTTTATCATCTGCTTCCTCTATTATATCTTCTTCGTCAGGATGCATTTGTTCCTTTGGACTCTCAATGTTAATATTATAATATAGTTCCTGGTTATCATCTTCTACAATTTGCACAACAGTTATGACCTCATCATCACCATACACAAATTGATCTTCCAATGGAATGTCTTGATCCTGATTTTCTTCCATTATCATCTCTAGCTGTTCGTTTTGGTCAGGAATTCTCACTTCAGGTACATCTTGTGTAGAAACCGAAGGAGTGTCGATATCTATTTCTTGGCTACTCACTGAAGGAGCACTGAAATCTATCTCTTCACTACTTATAAGTAGTGTATTTTCAACTGGGGGAACATTTTGGGGTGGTTCAATGGTGGGTACAGGAGATATATCACTAGAGCTAGTCTGTAATGTGTTTGTTACAACACTTAATGGACTTAAGCAAGCAGCACTGTTTGAATCTGATTGTGTGTCCAAGGCAGCATTAGAGTCCGACTCAGAACTGGCACATGGATCAATGACCCTTATTTCTAAGCTACTATTAGTTTCACTGTCACTTCCCACGTCATATTTTTTAGTAAAAGCCTCATCATTGTTGAACAGGCAGCGATACTTGCCAAACTTTTTGTGTAGGGCTACAGTTGGTGTAGTGACACTTTGGCCTGGCTTTGGGTTCAGTGGATCAGAGTTTTGGCTGGCAGATTCTTGTTCCGACATGGTTTGGTTATCACTATTGGATGGAAGTGTCTCTACAGGTTTCTCTACAGACTCCGATTCGGCGTTCGGTGGTTCAAGTGGCACAGACGACTCGCCCTCAACAGCAGCGTTTTCATTGTCGGTTTGTTTCCCGCGTCGTGTAGATCGGCGCGACGGAACTTTTGTTGTTGGTTTTCTTCTCTTTGCCATTGTAGTTCAACGTAGTGGCAAACAATCTGTAAAAATGATAATTCCGTGACAATTGGTAACGAAACATGCTCTCAATGACCTCCTTCTATCATAATATAGCTATCTGTCATCGATACAAAGTTGTAATTTTACGGCCATACATAAATTTTATTGACGAATTTGATGCACCAAGTATTTTATAAATAAAAAGGTTTCAATATTATATAAATAAGTGGGATATATTTGAGGACTGAGAGCTCATAAAGCGTAGCCACCGGTTCGACGGACACATCGGATGGACGTACAAATTAATTATTATACTAACGTAACGTAGTCTTGTATACAGTTTCGATACATACCATTACTTTTTGGAACTTGAATTGTGTTAAGATTTATTTTCTTTATATAAATATACAATACTCTGTCACAAATAAATCAAATGTTTAGCACAGTGATCGAAGCTACTTCATTTTTCTTTAGTCCATACATTTTTTTATATGGCAAAATTGGCAAATGGTGGCATTTCTTAGTCGCATAGAGTAAATAGATTTTATCAACCACAAACTACATAGAATGTATCAACAGAGTATTCTTAACTCAACTCAAGGGGAGATAACTTCAATATATTCAAAATCAGAGGATATAATATATTCTGTGACGACGACCTAAGACAGACGCTAGTGGTTGGACGGCCTACGGTAGACGATCTATGGACAGACGTCAACGCCTGACAACTCTGACAAGTGTCAATGTAGTCACGTCACGAACGTAACGTCACGTCATAAAACTAGAAAACAAGATAACTTTAGAAAACCGCTATAAATTTTAAACAATAATTAGTAATTTAATTTGATTGTTGCAAATACAAAATATTCAGTTCAATATGTCTGAAGCCCAAGAGGTAAAATTTTGCTTTATTGTCGTTATTCTAACTCATAACTACTATAATATATTTCACACGTCCAAATCAAAAGGACACGTCACACTCACACGCTTCTTCAGTAACTTATTTTTATCGTTTTAGAAGTTTTAGTTTTCAGTAGTATACATTTTCAGAGACTGAATTTAGTTTTATTTTTCAATATGCTTCTTTAGGAAATTCTTACATCCAAATATGAACATTACTTTTTTGTATTGTGCGTAAAAATATTTTGAGTCACTTGACACTTAGCTTCTATTTCACTGCACATTATTGTTTTTAATCTCATAAATATAGTGATTAGAGAATGGAGATACATAAAAGTAGGTATATAGATATTTCTAAAATCGTTTTAATAGGACAACGGCTGGTAACCTGTATTACCGCAGTCCGCACCATTTTTTTTAGGTAGAGCAGAGCGGAAAGCAATTTTGAAAATGAAAGACTAGAAAAAAGTTGTGTTAAATTTTTGTAAATATTATATGGACGTGATGTTATTTGTTATATTATTCAGGAATCGTAATTCTTTTATTTGATTCAATCACTACCAAAAATAAAAAAGCTGATTTTGTATGTACTTGATTAGTAAATAATAATTATCAGTGTCGTTTTTCAGAGTTTACGTTGTATTTTAATTTCAGAATGACTTACTATACATATAGTATGTTTCTATTTTTGTTGTTAATAATCCTTATTGTGCTTTAGATAGCTGGTATCTCGAATACAATCATGAATTGATGTTTAATGGATAGGATAATATTAAAGACTCAGCTTTATTTTTAATTAATGTTATCAATAAAAACAAATTTGTTTATTTTTATTTTCAGGTAGTCAAGATCAACAAGTGGGATGGTGCTGCGGCTAAAAATGCGATTGATGATGCAGTTAGAGAGGCAAGTGAATCGTTTAGTGAATCGTTTAGTGAAGTATAATCTTAGTTTCTATGTAATTTACAGGCCTAGTCAAAGATGTTAAATATTAAAAAAATAATACATAGAACACATTACAATTTTAATACTTGCTACATATTTTAAATGAGTACTTTTTTATAATTGTTTTCGTTTCATTATTTTAAACAATAAATAACTTTGATTTCAACTGAAATGTCTCTGCATAACTTAACCAAAAATGCTGAGTACATAATGCATGTTGTGTTTACTTCAGATAAAGACAATCTGTTTATTTATTATCCTTATATATAAATTGCAACTTTTAATAGTATCTATATAACTAACAGGTGTTGACTGGGGACCTGAAGTGTAAGGAGTCCTTTGCTCTGATCGATGGCCGGCTTTTCTTGTGTGCTCTGGCAGTAGGTGTTGCTCTGTATGCTCTTCTCTGGGATTATCTGTATCCATTTCCACAGTCAAGGTAATATTTTGTTTGTATCGAATAATAAAAGTTACATTTAATTTATGATTGTTTCTTAATCTTGATATCTTTTAACTTATAAATGATTAAGTGTGATCAATTAAGTGATGCATTTACACAACGGGAGCATCATAATGATACCTATAAGAATTATTTTGCTCTTATTTACCTACATGAAATACTGTATTTCCCCATTGAAAATGGTTATGCTTGCTTGGAACGCCATCAACTAGTCAAACATGTAAGGTATAGTACCTATATCAATATTTTGTATTTTTCTGTATCATTCATAAGATATAGGAAATGTTTTAAAAATATAATCAGAGCATTAATGTTTGAAAGTCTACCGTAGAATAATAAATTCAGCTATGTGATGTATGAATTGTAACATAGTTTAATATCACAATAGTCTATATGCTTGTTTTAACGTTTCAAAATTATACTGTTATTTCTCTTATTATTTTCAGACTGGTCCTTATCATCTGTGTTTCTTCGTACTTCATTCTGATGAGTATATTGACATTGTACACAACGTTTAAGGAAAAGGGCATATTTGTTGTTGCCAAGGAAAAAGTTGGGAATAATCAGAGAGTTTGGGAAGCAAGCTCCTATGTGAAGAAGTAAGTTTTTTCTGCAGGTATTTAGTTGTTTAAGCAGAAAAGAAGTGCAATAATATGTTTTAGGTTACATTAGACTTTAATATTTTAAATCATGTTTTGGTTGTGTGGATAAGTAACCTTTTCTTTTCATACAAACTTTCTTAAAAAGTATGCAATATTAGTTAATTTACGGTTTCTGTTAGTTTTAATTTCTGTCTAAGACCAATTCTGAAAACCTTGTGGCAGAAGTTGGTAGGTAAAACACTTACCACATTTTCAGGTAAAACCATATTTTATTATTTCAATATTTGTTTATGACATTTTTATATTTTTCCCTCAAATTGTAACTGTTTCTGCCTGCTCTAAAGGTGTAAACACAATTTTTCAGATAAACAATATTAAAGTCTATTAGAATTCTCACCAGCTTGCTTTTTCATATGAAAAATAGCTTAAAATGTCGAAATTTATTTGCAGGCACGATGACAAATACAACTTGGTCTTGGTGCTGCGCGATCCCAACGGCAAGAGTCGCGAAGCTTCGATAAACAAGTCCTTTGCCAACTTTATTGACACCAACGGAACTGTCGCTCAGAATCTCGTACTTAATGAAGTTTCCAAGATCTATAACTCTCTATCATCGGAAAAGAAAGAGAAGTAACATGTATACAGGAGGGATGTCGGCAGTGAGTTCATGGCGGAATGTGGCAGTTCTTTCGTGTAATGTTTGTTAAGTACTTCGAAGACATAAGTGTAATGTTTTTCGCAATAAATTATGTGAAGATATATTTAATCTTTTATTCCTTGACTCTTTTATTATATGATTTTTTTGTTATTAGCATAGAAAATGAGCTAAAAGTCCACCAGGATGAACCACGAATCCCAAATTCTCAAGGGAATGTATATTACATTTATGTGATGTGGTACTCCTACTCTTAGCTCCTAATACATTTCACTAATGTTGGCTCTTGTCCAGTGTGGTAGACTATGGCCTAACCCCTTTTCGTGTTAGAGGAAACCTGTGTCCAGCGGTGGGAAAGAGTTTGGTTGATATCAATGATCATTATGAATATGCACACTGAATAAATTGTCAGTACAATTCATGAATATCAGCTCAGTTTAAGATAACAGTTATTTATTATATCATGCTTGTGGGATAAATAGATACATTCAATGGTAACCTATTTCATATACCATATCTAGGTCATAATTTCCAGACCACACCAAATATGGACAAAGATTTAATTTTGATGTTTGCAGGTTTATATTATAATAAACTATTGTATTTCTAAACAATTACTTTAACAGATAGTCAGACAAAATTAAAAAGACTACAATAAGCTATCATGCTAATTAATTTCTCTTTGCTATTACACCATGATGAAACAAATAGTTGGCCAGCAGATGGCGTAGGCGTGCACTGCGTGCAGCCGACAATTTGTTTTGCTCTGAAGGTAGCGGCGATCATTATGAT
>DWQL01000805.1:0-13351 GCA_018231265.1 Noctuana haematospila | reverse complement strand
CACCCCCTGATAGTTATTTTGGAAATATATTTTATGTACAGAATTGACCTCTCTACAGATTTATTATAAGTATAGATTTCCAACTGTTATTATTATTGATATTTTTTCGTGTTATAATATTCTATAATCTATTGCTTCGTTAAAAGAAGTCCAGTGGTTAATTATTTAATATTAAATACACATTACTGTAAAGTTCTGCCATAATCTGTGAACTATAATTATATAATCTGTGCTATAATGTCTTTCTCATACATTCTTCACAATAAAATAGCTTATATCTAGTTTTTTTACTAACAGCAACACAGAGATCCAAATGTAACGACGTTCTTAGCGCGTGCGAGATGACGCGCCGGTGAATTTTATTTTAAAGAATTGACGTAATTTTTCGCGTACGCTTAGAAACTAAGGTAAAATAACAGTTATAATCTGCTACAAAGTGTTTACGCTAGGGAAAGTGCATTGAAAACGTGTGTTACTTTTGCAGATTTCGCAATGGCCGATCAAGTTGATTCAATGTCAGATGCGGAGCTCCGCACCAAACTTGCTGAACATGGGTTTCCTATCATGCCAATCACGGCGTCCACGCGAAAACTGCTAGTGAAGAAACTTAAATTGGTGCTGGACAACAAAACTAAGCCGCGTAACAGTGTCGAAAGTAAGATTGAGAATACGCGGTCTCTCGCGAGATACTCCAGCGGCGAGGATTCAGACTTTGATACTACCAGCAGTGTGAAGGAACGGCGCGGGCGGCGAGCCACCACTGGTGGTGCTATGCCGCCCCCTGTTACCAAAACACGACGCACACCGGGCAAAAAAGATTCCCCAATCAAACACAAGCCAGACGATAAGGGGTCAGAGTCTGAGGAAGAGAAGCCGCCAGTCCGCACGCACGAGGAAGTGGAGACGGTGACAACACGTCGAGTGACGCGCACATACGCGAACGACCAAGAGGACTATGAGACTGGCTCTGATAGTGATGTCGATACTGATCGAAAAACCTCCAGTCCTTACCGGAGTCCATCGCGGTCCAGCGACTATATTTCAAGTACTCTTCCCACGAATGACGCTACGACTAGCCCTTTGTCTAAATCTTCCATATTTTCTCGTCCCTCCATCGCACCAACATCTTACACACCCACTATTTCCTCTTCTGACCATTTAAATTCAATTCGTTCACGCCTCGGCCTCACTTCTTCATTAGCAGATAAACCCACTGTCAGCAGTTACACGTCTAATTATATAAGCACTCCTTACCAGCCCTCCACATCTACTATAGATGAAGTAGAATCTCCATATTTGAGCAATTTTACCCGGCGATTGTCAGCACTTAAGTCTGACCCTCCAAAACCAACATCTTACATAGACCGAGAGCCAAATAATGGTAGCACTTTGTTGCCACGCCGATCCTTCATAACAGGAGTATCTAGATCTGATGTGGGCGACTATAAAACTACAAATGACATGAAGTTCTTGAAAAACAATCTTGTGTCTCTCGCCCTTGTTGTGTTGGTTGCACTTTTTTTTTTTTGCTTATTTTTTATGTATATAGTTAAGAGAAATGATATCACATCGGTTGCAGATGACCAAAATAGTGTGATACCTATATGTCAATTAAATATACCGGGAAATAGGCCAGGAATAAATTGTGTACCTAAAGAGCAGGTTAGTTATGCAAAGGACTTACTGAAAGTCATACATCCAGAACTAACAGCACGTTCAGCTGCGTACAAATGTGGCAAGCCTGGGGCATTGCCTTATATGACTGAAAGGGAAATCTTAGATGTAGCCAGTGCAAGAGCAGAAGCTATTGATGTCAGCCAGTGTCGAATGGACCTAAACAATTTGCAAGTTCTACTTATAAATAACCCCAGGTGGGGGTTGAGTGTCATTCAGTTAAAGAACCTGTATACTAAAGATGTTGAGTACTCAACCCTAACATCCACAGATTTAGTTGTTCAGCAGAGAAATAAAGGGAGTGTTGCTCTAATTCTATCTGACCCTTCCACTCCAATCTCATGCCTTTTCATTAACACTCTATATTCAGCGGGCTCTACTATTGTTATTGTCGGTCTCCTAACTCTATTTGCTCTTGGCATGCTCAGATTATATAAACTTTATTTGAATCATCAGAAAAAAAAGAGCGAAGAAATCTACTCTATGGTGGAACAAATCATTGATAAAATTTCTCAGGAAACAGAAGATAGTGGAGAACCTTACATATCAGTGGATCATGTTAGAGACACACTGATATCCCCGCAAAACCGTGAAAAAATGGCATCCACTTGGGATGGTGCTGTTAAATTTATCCAGAAAAATGAGAGCAGAGTTCGTATGGAAGTTCAGTCTGTGGATGGGGAAGATTGCAGGGTTTGGAGGTGGATATCTTCTAGCAGCCCTAAACGTAGTGCAGCGTGGCAGGGACAGGCATTCGAAACACAGGAGGGCTCGGTCAACAATCTTACAGTCTCACCAACCCCTTGCTTAAAAATCCGCCACATGTTTGACAAAAATGATACCAACCCCAATCTAAGAGCAGTTATACAGGATGCTATTTTGGAGAAATGTGACCGCTGTAACATTTTACATATTGATGTGGAGAGGACATCGTATTGTGTGTATGTAAAATGCGCCACCCCCACTGACGCCGGTATAGTGTACAAGAGCCTGCATGGCTGGTGGTATGAAGGCAGGCTCATTACTGTAAAGTACATGCGTTTGGAGAGATACATGCAAAGATTCCCCAATTCTCCTTCATCAGGCCCTTACCTCAAGCCGACGCGCCAGCGAAGGTCCTGGGATGAATAATTGCACTTCAATAAAATTTATTACTTTGTTTAAGATTATAACAAGCAGATTTGACATTGATTGTCTTAGAATAGCTTGGTGGAGTTATTTATTGTGAATTTAATATTTGGTTCATTACTTCAATAAATTACCTTTTTTTATATACAATTATTTGTATGTGCTAGTTAGATTAAACGTTATGTAACTAAGTTACAAGCTTAAAATTGACGTTTTGTGTTCAGAAGAATAGATGGAATTTTGTTTATTTTTATTGAAAGAACTGCTCGTATTTCATAAGTTATCACACCAGATATCACCACAAGTCATACTTGATAGGTACTAATTTCATTGCATAATACCTACATGTAACTAAGCAGTTGTATCATAGTGATTATAAAATTTTAGAATGTAGATTTCAGCGCACTTCACACAATTGTAAATATTTGACATCACAAAGTTGAGTTGTAATTTCCCTTAGTCATAACTGGAAGGCTTGCATTTGTGTCTTGGATTTTACTGTTTTGGAACAAATTGTTTTTAAATAAATTAGATTGTAAGTGGATAGTATAAGTTTGTATGGAGTTTGATATATTTTGTGCAACATTTAGAACTTGCTCATCTGTTGAAAGAACTTTCTGATTAATTTTGTATTATGATTTTGATTATTATTGTAATAATATATTAGGCTCCATGAAAAGCATATAATTTTTTCTATTTTCACTCGGTCAGAGATTGGTGAATGCTCCAAGTACTGTAACAGCACAACATAACCTGATACTGTGTGTTTATTTTCTAAGTTTGACATTTTAATTTAATGTTAAGTACTCTTACTAACTTGATATCTTCTAGCCTTATTTTTTATGGATTGATTTTCACTTTTTAATAAATAATTTAAGGAAATTTAGTTTTATTTTTGATATCCAAACTATTTTATCAAGCCGCTTGTTTCAGTTGAAGGTGTATGCCACACAGTATATTTGAGGCGACTATCTCAGTCCTCGTGAGTAGCAATGCTGGCAATGCAGCCACATACGAATTAAGATAGGACTTCTCTCCTATTTGAGGTTCAATGGGTTGCAGTGACTACTTACATCAAGTAGCCTATATGTTCGTTTACTTTTCATATAAGAACGAAATTATAGAAGGCTCTCAACTATTTTTAACAGTTATAAAAACCCAAATAAACAATAATTCATTATTACCCATCCTATTGTAATCTAAGTGATGTAATTTGTTTTGTTATTTATATAAGACAATGTTATCAGTCACCACACTCACCACAGTTACCTACGTCAACTTATTTGTGAATGGGTATGGAAAGAGGATAAGTAATTTGAAACTAATAATCTTGCCCTAGATCTTATTACAAATTATTTAAAGCAAAAAATGCAAACAGACTTCTAGATTTTAGTTTGAGTTTGTATTATTATTAAATAGATAAATAGCAATCGCTAGGGAATATCGGACTTTGTTAGGCCAGTGACCCCTAAACTTTATTAAGCTGCATTGGGGCAGCGTGGTCAAGCATGGTTTTTTTCCTTCTCTACCTAAGGGAAAGAACCATGTGTTTGATCTCTTGACGAATCACAGATATTCATAGAAGTATGAGTTCAGGTGGAATGAATGACGTTTTCTGAATATCTAGTGGTTAATAGTTCAAACAAATTGAAACAAATAAGTCAAGTTAGATTTAAAAATCTTTTTTTCCATTTGACTACCTATGTATCTTAATGTTATGGGCCATAGATATATACAAAGAATAAAATACTAATAAAAATAATTCATTTTATTTCATTGTACTATTTGTATTGCATTTCATACTGGGAGCCCTAACAAGGTCCATGTACATAGTGGGGTTAGGAAGGGTGTGTTTGAGTGTTCAGTAGTCAACAAGTTGTTGTAGCGCGGCGAAGCAGCGCCACCTGTCGGGCAAGTACAGCGGCTCGAACACATGCGGGAAGGGCGCGTCCCAGCCCGCCACGCGCGCCACCGGCGCCTCCAGGTGCAGGAAGCACTCCTCCTGAAAGTGCAGACATTGTTTAAGTTGCCTTCAACCCTTCTATGTCCCACTGCTGGGCACGGGTCTCTTCCCAAACGGAAGGCCTAGTTTTACTATTATACTATTTACATTTTGCTTCTAGATAATTTAGATCATTGATTCCCAAAGTGATGGACTGACAGACAGACAGACAGACAGCAGAGTCCTAATAATAGGGTACCGTTTTACCCTTTAGGTACAGAACCCTTAAAATTATTATACATTAGTGTAACTTTAACAACTACTTTTACTATATTTCATTTACAAGAGATTATGGATAAATTAGATATTGAACTCGCGGTTAATGTACTTTGGTATCCCGAATAAATAAAATAGATTTTTTTACCTGTATGGTGGCGGCTAGTTCAGCTCCGAAGCCACACGTGAGCGGCGCCTCGTGAGCGACGAGGCAGCGGCCCGTCTTCTTTACCGACTGTAGGGACAAAATCATTAAAATATACAATAAGAGAATGAGATTCATTTAGCACAAACTAGATGGCGCTGTTTTCAATTAAAATGCTAAATTTTCACCGCGAGTGGAACTTGAACCCACGACCATCCTATCAGCTCGGACAGTCTTTTGTAAATTTAATGAGCTTGCAACTGAAAGTTGGGTAATTCCGTAATTATATAGACTCCACTTAACCTCAATCTTCTTCATTATTAATTACTTTACTAAACAAAAATACATTTTCAACAAAGCCTAAAGTCAAAACTATAACTTTGAACGTTCATCTAGCATATTTTGATTTTGAATGGCTCCTTATAGAGAAGGCCGGCTTACATTGCAGACGGCGTCGTGGTCCCAGGGCAGCACGGACATGAGGTCCAGCACGTCGCAGCGGACGCCCAGCTGCTCCTCTGCCATCTGTGCCACCTGCAGCATCACATGCACCTGGGTGCCCCACGCTATCAACGTTGCTGCGTCCCCTGAACCAACAAATACGCTATGAAAGGTTATCTTGCGAGGAGTTAAGAGTTCTTGCGGATTTGGATAAGTGCCTCTCTCTTTATTCTTAACCTATATTTTGGTGCTGATACTCTTTGTTTCTTTATTTACATTTTTTGGAGATGGTAGAGTTTACAAAGTACAAAGTTCGCTTGGAGTACCACCGCTGCCTTCATAACCCACCGTGAAGCAAGTCTTGTAGCAAGTACCTGTGTTTCGGTTGGGGAGGGTTGCTGCAAGACACACTATATTTCAGGTAAACCACCTCAGTTCTCGTGAGAAGCAACGCCTCCACGTATGATCTCAGATAGGACTTCTATCCTATTTGAGGTTGGACGTGGATGTCTAAGGGTTGCAGTGACTACTTAACATCAGGTGGCCTTTTGACTGCTTTTGAAGTCGGTAAACACCTACCTTCCCTCAATAGCTGAGCTTTCCCCAGAGGCAGTGTATAGCTCTGGACTGGCACTTCCTCAGCAGCTGACCTGTACAGGATCTTGGGCTCGAGGAATATGCACGGGTCCTTCTCCTGGAGACAGGCCAGCAACAGGCCTTTGGCTGTGATCGGACCTCGGGGTACAACCACCTAAGAACATGATCATTCTTAATACATATTCAATATTATAGCAAATAATTAAATATGCATGTAGGTAATATTTTGACAATGACTACAGTAAGCGCACATTGCCCCGCTGGTAGTGTAGACCTCAAGTAAAGCAATCTCTTGTACTTGGATAGGAGATATCCAACACGGGTTGGACAATAAACCATATCTTCACCAATCCGCATTCAAGTGTAACTTTGGTATAAGTTGTGGGGAAGATTCCGTACCCAGCAGTGTCCCATAAGAATGGCTGCAGGCAGGCTCTGTAATTTATAATCTGTTTGTAATAACAATTTCTACATCAACATTTTTTTATATTAAATGACTGGTCACCGTCGCCTATGTACAATTACAACACCAAAGGGGCTGCCCTTGCGTTGCCAGCCTTGAAATTCAAAGTAATAGTCACCCTAAGTCCAGGTGCATGTGCGAAGAAGGCCTCAGGGCTCTGGGAGTGGTAGAGGCCTCCGTGGCCAACAGCGCTGCAGGGAGTGCGCACTGTGAGCCCTCCGCAGTCGAATTGACCTCCCGAACGGTATCTTGCTTTGGCCGCTTCGTTCACTAACTGAGTAAATAAATCAATATGTTAGAATATATAATAATTTATATATTAGTATGTATGTGAGCTTATAAGTATGTTCTATGACTATGCATTTAGGTTTTATGCGATACAAGAACCTTTTTTTTTATCATTTATGTGTAGCAAACAAGCATGCAGGCCACCTGTAGCCCTACTGTACCTGTAGCCGCGGGGTCAGCTAGTATACTATAATAACTTATTGTACCTGATCAAAAGCTGGGAATATGTAGTCAGCGAACTGAATCTCAGCTATGGCAGTGGCGCCTGCAGTGGCCAGGCCAATGCCGAACCCAGCAATCCCTTGTTCACAGAGCGGAGTGTTAAATACACGGTCCTTGCCATATTTATCCTGGAATGCAACATTACTTTCAAATAATAACATTAACACAATGTATATCCAATGACTGTTTTATTCTAGAATGTAATTTTATTCTAGAATTTTCTTTGTCTGACCCAAGACCTAGCGTGTCCACAGTATAATGACTGTGTTTAGCCTCAATGTAATTGTTATACTTTAGTTTGTTTGTTAAGTTTAATATTATGAATTTCAATGGAACACCTCGTCCATTATAATAATATGTAACATGTAACACTTAATCTATATAAAAATTAAATTAAATGAAAATCATTATTTTGACTTACATAAATAATTAGATAACCATATCTCACTATCAATGGGTATGCAAATATAATATTTAAATTATAATGATTCTTTATTTAAGTTAACAGAACAACTCATTAATTAGTTATACCGACTCACATAACCTAAGAACCGAGGAATATCACACAGGTAAAAGTTAGCCGACACAGGCAGCATTGGAAGAAATTTACGTACCTGAGACGTGCTATAGAACTAGGAATAGGAACATGCAACTATATGTATATTAATAGATAGAATCATTTATTCCACACTTTGAACAAAATTTACACACACAACATAATAAAAAAGAAACAAAAGAAAATGAACAATATAAATAATAGATTAAATTCTAATGTGAGAATATGTTTGCTTGCACATGCGGTGTGGAATAGGCCTAATAGAATTTGCCTATCGAGCATGTTAATGTTTCTATACATAACCCACCTCAAGGGATTCCCCTATACATTTCATACATGTCATCATAGCGTTGCTTGTCTAAGCATTATTTTTCCATTTCCCAACCAAAACTTTATGTAGGGCAGTCCTTTTGTATTAAATAGCCTATATAGGTTCATTTACATTGAAGTCCATTAAAGTAATTGTATTGGAAACGTTTAAAATTAAAGATATTAAAAATACAGTTTCTGTAGATTTTATTTATGTAAAGTGTTGTTTTAAGTGTGTGCAAAGTTTATAAGGCAAATAACAGAATGCCACGTCACAGGCGAGCTGTAAGTATTTATAATAAGTGATATTATAGATGGCACAATACATGTAGTGTAGTGGTTACTATGCTGGTCAAACATTCTGAGGACTCGATTTGAGTTCCAGCAGTGCAGAAGATTAAACGACGAATTTAGAATTACACAAATTGCTGTACCCAACACCCAGAGATTTTGTAATTGTCTTTGTGTGCATCCATGACTTTCCCAGCGGGATATCCTAGTTGGAGCTATGAGTGTAAGGGGCTATTTTTTCATAATATTATTTACTAGAATTTTAAATGGAAGATGTAGCTACCGAGCATGCAGGCCATTCTGTGTTAAATGACGTGATAATTAGACATTAAATCTGACAATGAAATTTTGACATTTGTACTTGGATGTAAGGCAAAGTGATAGTAGAAAATAGTGGTCAATTCATTGTAGGAAGGAGCCCAAACGAGAAACATGCTAAAGTGTTTTGAGTGAAAATAAACTGTTAATATTTCCTCTATGTTCCCTGATTGTCAAGGTCCCCTCACAAAATTTTCAATGTGTTTAACATACCTGTAGCCCTAGCGCACATCGAAACACTCCTCCAAATGCGACATCTTCACCAAACAGCACAGCTGTGGGGTCAGTCTTCAATGTGATGTCCATTGCATTGTTGATGGCCTGCATCATGTTCATTTTTGTTGTTTCACCTGGAAATTCATAAGTCAGGGTTTAAATTAAATTTTCTTAAAAAAAAATTTATTAGTCATAAGGTAGACTGGAAGGAGAAATCCGGTGGAAAAAAATCCTCAGCCCTCCTTAAAAATATTAACTATGCTTTAGCCTGATAGTGAATAAATGTGACAGCTCATTAATAACTAAATAACTGTGGAAAGGGTTTAGAAACATTTAAAAAAAGATAAGTTAACTCACTCATTATGTTACAAAATACATTCTGTTGCAGCATCAAATTGTCAAAAATATACCTTTCAAAGTTTAAAATATTTTATAGTGTTCATTGACTTAAAAATGTACTTATATCCTTTGTATTTAGGATTTGGCTTTGTGTTTAACCGATTGGGAAGTATTATCTAAGGACTCTGTGATGTGCTGTAGTCTTATACAAATCATGGATATTGTGTAATCTACGTATGAAGAATTTACAGATTGAACTCACTTAGACTCGAAAAATTAAGTGAAGGTAAACATTTATACGCATTATAAAATTCTCAATTTTATGGTATCTCATTAACTTTATTCACAGTAATAGGTATATTACCAAATCACAGATGAAATATAAAAGATTTGATTTTTACATTTTTATCTAATCAGGCTTTAACACATTGGTGTCTTAATGATAAAAATCAAATAATCATCTCAATTGTCTTTATTTATTATTGTGAATAGCTCTCATCGGATCACTGTTGTTAAAAACAAGGAAATTAAAGTTCGAAGCAAGGATTTATTTATTTTATAATTTCTGATGTCATTTCAACTTAGAAAAAATTATAAGAGATTATTCGTATTATAAAACAACTAAAAACTAACCTTCTACGGGTTTTTCATGGTCAGGGAAGTAAATAAAGTGCGAAGACAGTCTTTTCGAACAATTTACGTGTTTCAGCAAACTTCCTAAAGAAATAACTTTCTTCGACAGAAAACTCGTCATTTTGATTTCGTAATGGCGTTGACGAGCGAAGAACTCCGCGGGAACATAAGGAATGAATTAAATAGTACATCTTATCTACAATTTTAATTAGCAATGACGCTAAAAGCTGATAATAGGCAAAACGATAAACGATAACGAACGAATTAACCAAACCAACCACAAACAAAGTAAACAAACACTCGTCATGTCATGTCATGTCATGTGCAACATGACATGTGTTGTCAAAATTGACAAACTATCAGTCATTCACTGTCATTGCTGTCAGTGTTTACTTAAAGATAGCCAAGACATTAGGTACAGTTAAAAGCTGTGTTACCAATACAACTAAAGACTATTTAAATGCTTCATTATTTATGGTAAAAATGTTAATTTCAAGAATTACTTATTGAGTTTATTTACTATACCTTAAATGTTTACAATACATATTATTAATGTTTCTGCATAGAACCGTATATTAGGTATTTTATAACACAACGGCCGTTTCCTCCGTTTGTATTCCGGCTTCGTATTATATTGACAACAAGTCGTTCATTATAATTTATTAATAACCACAGATAACAAAATCGGAACCTGAAGCACTGTAGCCTTCTATTGGCCTTTTGGCCTTTCACTTTTGTTTTTTTGAGTCATGCTGATGATTGTGCTATAGAAGTATAAAAAAATAGCGGCTTTTGTGATTAGAAGTAGGTGTTAAAACATACTCGGAAAATTGGATAATGCATTGCAACACTCACAATAAAAAAATACTTTTTCATACTTACAGTTCCACACTTAACATTAGGAGCCCCTGTGTCATGTCATCCCTGGAGGTGAAACCCAGGGACCAGAAATCTAAATTCATTATTTAAATTGCCGCCCAGCCGAGAACCTTCAAATGGTAGCCAGTATACTAACCACTACACCATACGCCACACGGTGATAACATTATTTAAAATAAAAAGGATACATACATAATTTATTATTATTTTAATAATTTAATTAAAAATTTAAAAATAAGCAATTTAATTACCTACATGTTAATTACTACTACATATTATGTATTTATGTAGGTTGCAATCCTAGTTAAAAAAATCGAGCGATTGGTTAAATAACATGCAGGTATGCGGAGGATATGTCGATCAATAAAATGTTATTAGCTGTTTATCGACGAGAACATTTTGCAAACAGGTTTAGATGTTCATTGTCGTACGACATGCGTGCTTTATTGTGCAGCTTGAAATGATAACTATTAACAATACTTACCTAGGTACCAATTATTAGTCTATCTTCTATGGGATAGCCATTTCATAAAATATGTAGGTACGTGGAATACACCTATGTGATTAGCTCTATCAAAAATTGAATATACCTACTTATAATAACAAATACCTTCTGAAGGAAATATTTTAATTTATATACATATTTTGTATAGTTATAGATTTAAAATGCTTTTTCCTGAATGACTGACTGACAGATAAACCACTGATCAAATTTTTAGGGTGGTTAAAATTTTTCACAACCTTTTGCGTGTTGAAGGGTCAAAATTGTTAGAAAATTTCTACTTCAAGACCCTACTGAAGAAACTTCTACTTTATGCTAACCACGCGGTTAAACCGTGGTGTTAAACTTGTGGTTTTAAGTACAAAGCGGAATTACCTACTGAATTTCGAGACAATAAAAACGTAGCTTGATTTACATATTTAGAGAATTTAATAATAATATTTACCAAGTTCAATGTATTTTTTATCCTACAAATTACAACCACAGATATACCTAACTTGTTATTTTCATTTGGTATGGTTTTTTTTAAATATTTTCCCCACTTTTTTTACCAAAAGGTTATGGGCCGCCAACTTAGTCGTTTTTCTAATCCTAACCCTTATAAACACCAACACATTCACTTGTCCTTTAGAATTGAGTTCAAAATTATTGAAACGCTTGCGTTTGATGAAACATAGACAACAATTTTCTAATAAACCGAGACACTAGCGGTGTTATACTAAAATAAACAGAATTACTGCAACAACATACTAGTATAACAGAGCAAGATGTGGTAAGGTAGGGTGGCCATTTATTTTGGCCATTTTGTCGAAATATTGAAAACCAGGATTAGAATTAGAAAAGTATCGTATGTTATTAATTTAGATTTTCGCATCCTTATGAGAGTAATAGAATGAGACACCTTGACTAATAAAACTTTAAGAGGCTTGGTAATTTTGAATTTGCATTGTGAAATACAGAATCTGGCCAGAATATTTTGAAAAACCTAAAGACCTATAAGAAAATAACTATCTATTCTGTTAAGTATACAAAAATGAAATCAGCAAAAAGACGATCAGCAATTTGCTGCTATAACCCCCCCTCAGTATTTCTTATTATTATTGTTTAAATATTCACATCTCATTTGGTAGAGTACCTCTGACACCAATCTTAATTTCTATAATAGTTTTTTTGACTTTTATAACCTATCGAATGACGTATTGTTGCTAATAGTATAAACTAAATTTAGGAGATACATTACATAGAGTAGTGGTTACCACTCCAGTCAACCATTCGAAGGCTCGAAGGATCGAGGATTCGATCACTGGCGGGGCAAAAATTTATATTATGATAAATTTAAATTTTTGAATGTGTAGTGTAATTGTCTTCGTGTGTGTCCATGGCAGCCACAACACAGGCAATCCTAGTGTGGGGCTGTGAGTGTGAAGTTTTATTTATTTATTATTAATTTCGGGCGTAAACAAATGTATCCCGGGAAATGAGATCGTTTGGCCAGTTTACACTAAGGCCACTACTTTTACTTTCGCGCACGGCGCGCGGCCGGCCGATGACTCCGGTTCTTGCGTGCTCCGTATAGCGTTTGAGAGTAAATGCATGCTTTAATTGTGCACTTGTATCATTGTAGGCTTTTATAATGTTTTATGTAATTACTAGGTGACCTGCCAAACGTTGTCCTGCCATATAAGTAGCCATATTTGTAGTAAACATTTTGGTTGGTATATAAAATATATTTATCAAAATAAATTATAGTATATGTTGCCGAGGATTAATGGCTATATAACAAAAAAGTTCAAGTGCCGGCCTTTTCTCGGGGTATCATCGTTTCTCTGACAGGCCCTCTGCTTTCCAATAGGACAGGAAGGGCTAAAGATTGTGAAGCTGTTCATAATTTTACGACAGTTTACAAACTGACGAGTTATAGTTAGTAAGATGTTAACACATGTATTTGTTTAAATAAATAAATAAATAACATTAAAAATTAAAAATAAAATAAAAACATTTTTATTCCTCATAAGGTATTTGTATACACTCGATGAACGTCAAATAACACAGTACATCGGCTTTTGGCGCCCTTTTGGGTAAGGTAGGCCGGTAGAAAAAGGCCGGCGGAAAAAAACTCTCGGCACTCCTTG
>DWQL01000804.1:0-13355 GCA_018231265.1 Noctuana haematospila | reverse complement strand
GCTTTAGCAGATACGGGAAGCGAATGGGAAATGTGGGCAGCTTTGCAAGTATGTGTGCTATGTGATACCTATACCTATTTGGATTGTGCTAACATTTGCACAGTTATGGACTCGATTGTATTGGAAAATAATAACTAAACTAAAATTGAAACCATTGACATTAAATGCTACCGCACAGTAGAGTAAATTTCTATACAGTACTTTGAATTTTATAAAGATCATTTTCTATTTAGATAGGTACATTGTGTCACATCAATGAACACTATTATTTATGGAAGATTTCTATTCATACTTTCTATTGTTGATTAGACCTTAATAAGGCGTGTAACATTAATAATTAAAAAAAAAGTGATTTTAAGTAAAATACACAGTCATTAAATAGAACAAAATACCTATACTAAGCATCTACGAAGGGCGATGAATTGATCGCAAAGTTAAACACAAAATTCACGGTACATTAAAATGCTGATACAGTTATAGCGAGGTGTAAAAGAATACCTACCTACATCCAAATCGAAGGCTACACGTTAAAAACTACTCGACTAATTTCGGTTGCGTAAATCCTGACAGTCAGAGCAGAGATTATTGAGATGACCATAAAATTAATCAACGATGGGCAGAAAAAGAAGACCAACTACCAAATAGACCCAACGTCATGGTACAGGGTATTTTGTAAGAGACGACAAATCACGTCAACCGCTTGATTAATTAATTAATTAAATTTACTAAATAAAAATAAATAAACAGTATAATGACCGATAACGATGAAGTTACCTACGACCTATGACGATGGATAACGTTACATGTTTGACACATCACTCCAAAAATAAGCAGTTGTCAAAATTTAAATGAGGAATAGGTATTTGTTTTTTTATTTGTGCACTTTAATGACCTGAAGAACTGGTATTATACCTGTTACTTACCTACAATTTTGCTGCAGAAGTATTCTCGTATTATGGGTGTTATGCATTAGTTCAGATTAAGTCTGAAACAGAATGTCAGAAATATGAACCTCCCTGAAACAATAAGAGTTAAGCAAATCATTTTTAAAGTTTGGTTTTCTTTTCTATATGTTTTTCTTAAAAAGAGTCACTATGTGAGTCACATGCATTATATATAAATATTGGAATTGTGTTCTGTCTGTAAGCCGCAGCCTCCCCCTCGTCTGTGTCTTGGTAGCTGTGAGTCATCTTTGTTCCGCTTTAGTACGCCATAATTCATGGGAACATAATTGTGACTAATAGTTCACATTCACGTATGTATTAAATAAATCAGCTTTGATTCACTTTAACAATTGCATCAAGTAATTACTTAGCACATAGACGCCTTGTCTAAAATCGAAGCAGTGTATTCAGTCCGTCTATTTTTACCTACAGCAGGTAACATAATATGGGTTGGTGCAACGAAATTTTTCGGTGTTCCAATCAAATCAATTAAAAATTTAACAGTTCCTTTAATTATACCAACATAATTTTCATTGACGACCTGTGTGGTGTAGTGGTTACCACGCCAGTCCACCATTCGAAAGGTCCCCGGTTCGATCCCCGGCGGGACAGAAATTTAAAAATGATGAAATGAAATGAATTTAGATTTCTGTTACTGGTCTGGGTGTTTGTGTATTTGTCTTTGTATGTGTCCATGGCACCCACGACACAGGGAATCCTAGTTTGAAGCTGTGAGTGTAGAGTTAAAAAAAAATTTTCGTCACTGTTGAAAATCCATAACTCATGCCGAAAGTTATGATGTGTACATTGAACAATGAACATTATGTTAATACATACATTAAATTTTGTATATGTCGTAAAACACCTCTTATAAACTATTTAGTGTCAGCAAGTATTGTTACCTTGATTGAACCAGACGAAGAACGCGCCAAGGTCATTATACTAGCGCCAACGGGCCAACTAACTCTATTAAATTTTTTTATCTTCCTAATCTATTCGCGATCTCTGAGATTATGACATAATCTGCAGATGTATATAAAAATAGTTACAATGTCTTACTGAATACTTACCGATTCGTTTATTTTTATTTTATGATAAGGTTTCTGATAATAATAAAGCCTATGAATGGGTATTTTTGTCATGTTATTATTGTGATGACGTTCACGCTATTTATCATCTTAATGACAGCCTTTTCACTGAATTTTTCTTTTTCGCGCATTCAATTTTATTATTCCCATTCAGTTGTATAAATCTTCGGATCTCCCTATTTATCTTTTATGAATGATATCAATAAGTACTGTTATTTATGTACAAAGTATTTACAAAGTAATGTAATACAGTTACGTATGTAATATTATTCTTAAATACATACTTACTTATTATTTTTAATAAATTAATAATGAAATGTAAATTTATAACAATTTAAATAGGTACTAATAATAATAAATTATAATGCTGTTATCTCAAAAAGTGCATGTTTTACAAGCCTAAATGACTTTGAAGGAAGTATCTCATTCATCTGTAATTTTAGTAACAGGATGTATATTCTGATATCTTAACAGGAGCATCCGGTACAGCGACGAGCATAACAGTTTTACACTGTTAATAGCGGGCTTTAAATATTGTTTACAGTTAATTTATAGAAAACTAAAGCGCGCAGCTTTCGTAATACCTACATAATTATATCGTAATCGATACACCAAGTTTAACAGCAGAATGTAGGGTTTTGATTGTATTATCGAGAGTGGCACATAAACCGTTTTTTGAAGGTGAACAGCAATAGAGAATTTGCTCCTTCAACGAACGAAGTTATTTACTTGTATTTTTATACTAAACTTCATGAGCGGGAATACGTCAAAATGGCTATCATAGAGTGCCATACTTTAGTTAAGAAAAATCTTGTTTGAGTTAAAAAGATTTTAGAGCGTTTTAAGTATAAATTCTTAATACACAACACATACAACACACATTTTATGTCAAGCTGACCTCAAAAATATAAGAAGTGTTTAGATACGTGCTTATATAGCACATGCACATATTGACACTACAATAAAGGTATCAGCATTTGGTGTGATGACCGCTTAATTCCTATTAGGACAACCGCAGGGACTTAATCACTTAATTGATCGCCCTTCGACGACGCTAATAATATGATTTATTTTCGGCAAACGAAACAACAATTCATTTAGTACTGCCAGGATTAATTACTTGAATGTTGACCACACCTTTGTCACGCCTCGTACGCAGGCAGGTCTAATTAATAGAGTATTTCGATAGGTTCAGGGATGTCTTGTCTCATGTTACAACCACCATTATCATGATAAGCTTGTCGGTTTTCTTTGTTTCTTGTTACTCCTCCCCGTTCTTCGTATAATTTTCTCTTTTGACTGGCGTGTCGTTATGCTTAATAAATTACCCCCTTGACAAGGTCTTTATTGTTTGTCATCAAACACGATGATCTTTTATGTTATAAGTATATATTATTATGTAGATATGTATACCTACTTAATTAATTCATTTCTTGTAGGTATAATACCAATATGAGCTGTGCAGGTCGTTATCTACTGATACGTTAATTGCGTTAGCATTCGATAGAAAGTAGCCAGCCAACCTTTATTAGTTACAGAATCTCGCATATGAAAATAAAATGAACAGTGATTTTTTTAATTAATAAAGTATTGATTTGAAAAAGTTTAAATTCCAATCTGTCGTTTCCAGATGACCTACAATTGGGTGGTCCAAAGTTTGATTTGGATTCCAATGAAATAACATTACAAATGGGACAAAATTTTACAATTTTATGTAAAGCCAACAATCCAATAAAAATTAAACAACAAGAAGTACCCGAAGAAGATCCCGAAAAAAGTTTTAAAATAAATGTAACAGACGTGACGTTTCCGGATCCCAATAACAAATTTGTAAAAGAACTCAAATTATACAATGTCGATCGTTTTGCTGTCGGTTATTATGGTTGCTTCGATGACACTATTGATGAGAATAACGTTTTAAAGGATATTACAGAGGAACCGATCGCCAACAAACACATTTCTTATGTTTATATCTATGTTAACGGTGAGAATTAAAACATTACAATTATATAAAAATATGCGTAAAAAGAAGTAAACAAGTGAGATAGTGTCCGCTTAAATTGCGATATTTTATAAATTATAGGTTCGGATAGCTTGTTTGCACCCATGAGGGAGGTTGTAATACAAAGAAGCGGGTCAAACGTCGTAGTAATTGGGTGTAGACCTATGACACCGGACGTTAAAGTTAAACTATCGTTGGTATGTATGTGGTTCTGATTGTAAATAGTCGATGTTTATCTATTTAATTGTCTGTTAACTAATTAATTTTTTTGTTACCTGCTAAATAGAAAATACATTCGTTTAAAACACATAATCAAGGGCTTAAATACATTTTCTGATAAGAACAAAATGTTAATATTAATTAAATTGCTTTTAGTACTTGCATGGTTTGTAATATCGATTCTTAAGTACCTAACAGTAAGTTCTCGCTGGATGGAACAACGTTCATTACTGACTCAGTTACTATTTATAATAGAAAAAGAAATGTTGCTTGATGTAGGTAATGTGACTAAACATATTATATTTAGATGGTAACAAGGTAATCAAGGTTGACCATTCGGAACGCAAAAACTAATGCTTGATGCTGCAATAAAGTCTACACTAAGGCATGGTAAAAACATCTTAGTTCTGATTGCTTCAACTGGATTCATAATAACGTTCTTAATATTCAGGAATTTGCAGACAGTGAATATGAGCGATATGACCCTAAAATAGGGTTCATCTTGGATAGTGATGTGCTCCCTGATGTTCCGATAACAATTTTCGTTTGTGCCTTTGTGAAGAGAAACGTTATGGACACGAAAGATGTTTTTGTAAATAAATGTAGGTGATTAGAAGCTGAGTGAATCTAATTCTTATAATCGTGTACCCACTACATTCACCGCAAATCGCAATATGATAGACACGAATTTGTTCGTTTTATAAATAAATCAATAGAGACTTTAATATAAAAACCAATGAGATTCTTAAAATATTTGCTGTAAATGTGGTTTGATATGTTTTTCAATCTTACAAACAATTAAAATCTTACAAAACGTTTGGAAACTTAAAAATTGAAGAGCATACCATAGGGTACTAGATACACGTACTAACCACATGTTATTTATTCCGTCATACAATAATAGCCGCAGAGTAACAAGACACCAGAATTTTTAAAGTACTCTCCAAAGATTGGATTTTTAGTGAAAGCGCGTTTCTCTTACAAATGCGAAGGACTACGCGGAAATCAAAGTGCGTCGAAAACGATCAGTTGTAAGTAAATAGTACTGCAATCTTGATGTCACGTAACGAGGTAGCGTGGTGTGATGGTTTCATTTACTTTTGGACATTAATTGTTTGTTGAGTTTTGTCGCTTTTGCTTGTATGTAATTATTTTACTATCTCTTCTGGTATTGGTGTGTTGCTCTGCTTCTCTTTGACCTTTTCTCTGCACTGTATATGTTTACTAATTAACTAACATCTAATTGTTGACGTTTTTCTTGTGTGTCATTAAAGTGATGAGGTTTTATGTATAAGTGAGCAGTAGGTAAGTACCTACTTAGTGTCTGTTCAAATAAGTTTAATGTGAAGTTAATTTAGTCGGTGTTTATTTGACATACTACTTAGTGTTATTTAATTAATGCATTTAAACAAACTAGGTTCTTAGTTATTAGGTACTAGCAAACTTTAAATTGATAAATACATAAAGTATAAATTTATAGGATTCTAAATATCACGTGAGTCCCATGTTTACCTAATACACTTATCATGACAGCTTACACGTGCAATGCCTTGTACCTATCGTATAATGATTTGATTGTAGTGCCTTTATATGTTTAATAGTATATTGAATTCTTATTCCTCGATTACCTTGATAAATAAAAATAATGATACACAATGTTAAGAATAATGCATATTAAATAATGGAATGGTTATGTGTGACTTAATTTACAACTGTATTTAGGTACTATGTAGGTACTATGTAGATAGTTAGATACCTATTATAAACATACAATTATTATACTTTTATAAATATGGGATTGAAAATAAGAATGACGATTGTATTGAGAAGGTAGAAATTAATTTAATAAAATTTATTAGTTTCGTACACGGCAATTGAAAAAAAATTTCAATGAAGGGACTAGATTTTATATTAGTAGATATTGGCTAAAAGAATAACTACCTAATGGTAGAAGAATAGTTATTTACAAATAGACTTTCATGGATAAAATATTGACGTGCCATATTATGAGTTTATTAAGTTACTAAAGAATATTCACAGGGGATGGGACATAACAACATGATTTGTTGAACTACCTGTAATGTGTAAATAATTACATCTTTTTTCTATTTTATTCACATTTCCCAATTACTTTGTAGATAGTGGTATAGCTCCAGCGAAACCAAACGTAGAGGGAGAGATGTATTTTTTAAAAGGCGAAACGTTTTTACTAAATTGTACTGTGACATACAAAAGTAATGTTGCGACAGTGCTAATGTGGACCATACCCAGGGGAGATTTCAAGGTACTTAAATAGCATAATATTTTAGGGATGTTTAAAAATGTTAAGGATGTTGAAATTTTCTTTATAATTTAGACATAATGCATGTCAAGAATTTTCCATGTATAACAAACACCCCTACAAATAGGTAACTTTGAAAAAAAACCAATACTTATGTTGGCATTTTATGCTTTAATATTTACTTACATGA
Organism: Noctuana haematospila; assembly: GCA_018231265.1. Taxonomy (NCBI): domain Eukaryota; kingdom Metazoa; phylum Arthropoda; class Insecta; order Lepidoptera; family Hesperiidae; genus Noctuana; species Noctuana haematospila. Next base: position 6,631 of record DWQL01000804.1, on the reverse strand, counting down.
CACGACATGAGACATGCATGAGTTACAAACTATAGACGAATAATTAATATTTAATAATCAATAATATTTAATTGAACTATTTAAGGAAGTTCATAATCGCACAAATGAACATGAAGTCGTAGGGGACATACTGTATAACAATATTACGATAGTAAACGCAACTGAAGCAGATGCCGGATATTATATCTGCATTTCAAAGAATGGGCCGAACCAAGAACAAACACCATTTTTAAAGAAATTCACAGGTACGTTTATAGAATATCACATTATAGGCGATAGCACTAAATAAATAAAAAACTAATATTAAAATTGATTGTAAAAATATAGCAACTGACACATCGATACTCAAGTCACAATCGTTAACAATTACTTAACGGAAAAATGTGGTGTAATAAACACGATAGTATACCTACAAACCATTCACAAAAACATTGTAATAAATGATTCATTGGCAAAATCATTTTAACACCTAAATATGATTGCATGTGAACTAAGGTTGGTAGGGGTGGCAAAATTTGAATAGCCGGCGGCAAATGTTTAAAATCCATCTCAACTCTCAAGGCATGTAGGAAAGACAGAGAGAGAGAGAAAGAGAGGGAGAGGTATAAGACAAGCACGCACTACGTGCTTACAACAATAAGCGGTAAATAGTATTTTTCGTGTCTTTAATTTTACGCAAATTGTTCAGAAATTTTTATTATGTTCATTTCATAAAAACAGAAACTTCTGACTTGAAAGGCCTTTGGTTCTAAGGGGTAGTAAATGTTAATAGGATTTAAGATTAGTAGTAAGTAGTTAGAGTTATCCACTGGGTAGTTAAAGTGTTTTTAAGCATTGATATTCGCAAGTTATACGGTAATAACACGGAACTTATGCTGCTAATATACCTAATTAACATTACATAATGCGCTTATGTTAATAAGAGTATCTATGTATCTATACTTTAAATTGCTTTACGATCTACTTTCATTTATTGACTAACATTCATTTTAAAAAGCAGAAGCACACTCAAAGAAGCTGTACTTTTTTAGAGTCTATGAAATATTTTTACACACGAGTAGTTCTTTCCAAAATGCACAAAGAAAAAAATTTAGGTACCTACAGCAAGAGAATGAAATAAAACTAAACAAACACAAGTTAAACAAACTGCGTTAAAAATAGAATGAATAGTACACAGATAGCTAAAATAAAAATGTACGAATAATAATATACCTACCTAACTTTGTTTGTTTTAAACCACATTATTAGCTGTTGTTATGTAGTCTACGTAAACATTGTAGAGGACTATACGAGTACTTCAATGTATGCAAATATAGGCAATATATCCACGTACTCATTCAACAATTTGTTTGAACGCATAAAATGTATATAGAACATACTTAGTTATGCTAGAAGTTATGGATAAATTGATGACAATAATTAATAAGTACCTACCTACAGTGTGAAATATAATTGAGAAAATTTAAATACTGATCAGTATTAAATTATTACTTGTATACTTATGTAACAGAGTGCATTTCAGAAAGCTTCATAAATTTGACTAAGGCCAACAATAAAGAATTCATTGAATCGAACCAAAACGTGATAAAATTACATACAATGATAAATCATTATCCTCGAGCTGATATAGCGTTGTAAGTGTTAAATGATATTTTAAAACATTTTCATTATGCTCTTAGTAATCCAATATTTTAATAATAATTGACTTTACAGCTATAAAGATGGCAAAGAACTCCCCGAAAATACTAAATATGTTGTCAATAGAAAACCAAATAGCGTTGATTTTACTATAAAACAATTGAACGTCAACGACACAGGAGTTTATATGCTGGTTGCCAAAAATAAATACGTTACAAAAAATGTGACGTATGACATAAGAAAATTTGGTAAGAAATGTTATATGACGTTTTAGATGTTTTTATTATAATGTATCTGTTATGCGTGTGGGTCATAGACCCTGTCTACGAGGTCTACATGAAAATTGTTCAGTATTGTACACTTAGTAAAGTGCAACAAGTGACTTTAATGGCTTATAATGGTCATTGTATGGTAATTGTAAGCAGTTTTAGATTACCTGGGTAAATTATATTTTTAAAGAAGTTACACCCGAAAAACGAAAATAAAAGATATGGAAATTATATTGTTTCATTAATATTTTAAACATCTCGTACATATTAAATTTTTTTCCAATTCAGATTTGCCGCGAGTTAGCTTCGGTAAAGGATTCAAGGCGTTTCAACTTAATACAGAGGCTACATTACAATGTGAAGCGATTGGGTATCCACTGCCAAAAATAAGTTGGGTTTTTACAAATGAGCAAGGCGAAACACAACAGATAATGGTAAGCTTTGAACAAATATTTGAAAAAGTCAATACATTTTATGAGTGTGTGTTCTGCACATATCACTAATGTTAATTCCACTTTATGCTATAACTCGCAATTTTAATTACAAGAATATATACATTGTATAAAAACTAACTATACGGTTATCTTTTTACATGAAACAGAAGGCAAATACGACACAGACTCTTAAAATTTACCTAGCGTTGAAATACACGCAAAGTTTAACTATAAACTGTAGCGGGGATGATAATTAACATTTACTTGCAGGAACAAATCACAGAAGAGTTATCACTTATTAAAGTGGTATCTCAAGTTCAAATCCCCGTAAGAGTGTCTGGTAACATAACTTGCCACGCAACCAATTCGCAAGGAAATAACAATAGTTCCATGAGATTCCTTGTGTATGAAGTAGCAAATGGCTTTGGAATAAAGAACAGCGATAAGACATGGTTCGCAGAAGGGCAAACAATGCAGCTGACGTGTCTAGCTTCGAAGTATGAGTTTAAAAATATCACTTGGCTTGGAAGCGACGATACGGAGTTATTTGATTATAGTAAGTTTTTAATTACCACTAAATAAATAAACAAAGCTATAAATGAAATACTTGCCACAAGACTTGCTTCATGGCGGGTTATGCAGGCAGCGGTGGTACCTCCCAGCAACAACTCTGTAAGCTCTACTACCTACATTATTAATTTATATCTATTTAATCAAATATGTATTATCATCAAATAAATCTAATACAAAGACGGAGAGAATTAATTAAATTTTTTATACGCTTGATTTTAAAGAAGTGCCGAGAGCTTTTTTCCGCCGGTTTTTTTCTGCCGGCCTGGCCTATCTTAGCCAAAAGGACGCCTAAGGTCGTTGAATCGAATTATTTGACCTTCATCTATATAATTATAACCTTTATGAGTTCATTGTTAAACTACGTACCTACGTACTTAATTCTTTTTAATAGTCCCATATGTGCCAGTGGGATGTGCCAGTCCCATGTGGCATGTTTTGTCGTCGTAGTAACATCCTACAGTAAGGTTTTATTATATTTTACAGTACAATTTACAACTTCAGAGTTCTCACATGTCGCGTTGTTGATAATTGAAAGTATATTCTTGGATCAAGCAGGGAATTATACTTGTTATGGCATCAAGATGGATGACTCTGAAGTAAATGAGAGCATTGTTATCACGGTGGAAGGTAAAGTAACTACTGATTCACATTTTACTACACTTAGTCCAGGACATCATTGATCATTTACCATAATTTGGAGAGACATAATAATATGGATACTCGTACGTTTTTAAGAATTTTATTTATTAAAGCTTCTTCCTTTGGAATCCATTCAGAACATTATCAGTCCACTAAAAGGGCCGAAATTATTTTTTCCTGATTAAGAGGTTGTGACTCGCAGTCGTAAGTTTTCAAGTCTTGATAACATTCGTCTTACATTTCGAATCAACGCTTATCTATTCAATCATTCAAGAAATCCCAAATACTGTTTACATAGATGTTGCAGCTTTGTTATTTTACATACAAGTAAAATTCAAGAATTTAAATAATAATTTTCACAACCCATGTGGTATAGTTTTTTTTTCATGATGTGAAGTAGTTAACGAGCATGTAGGCCACCTGGTGTTAAGTGGTCGCTGCCGCCCATGAACATCTACATTCAACCTCAAGCAGGCTGTTGTCCTGCCTGAGGTCGCATGTAGTTGCGCTGCTACACCGGAGGCTGATGGTTGCCTCATGTAAGTGTGGTCGGTCTGTGTTTTTCTTGCCACATGCCGGTCTTGAGTTTGATATCTAGTGGGGTAGAAAATTTAGTGATGTATTAAGATTTTAGTTTCCGGTCAGGGTGATTGTGTATTTGTCTGTGTGTATGTCCGTGGTATCACAACACAGAATCCTGATGTGGGGCTATGCGTGTGTGGCTTTATTTACTTATATTGGCTTAGGTACATAAGAACTACCCGACTGCTCATGGTATTTTCAACCTTACAGGCATCCGTAAACCGATTATAAACGAGCCTCAAAAGGATAAGAGATTGGAAGTGAACCCATACCAGCCAATTCAACTAGTGTGTGAGGCGATGGCCGTGCCGCCGCCGGAATTAACTTGGTATAAGGTAAATATTACAATAAAATACTAAAAATAACTCTTTACACAGTATTTGCGGATCAACGGTCCAAAGTGGTTAAATTAATCTGTACCGGTAAAGAAATTATTATTTACTAGCTGTGCCCACCGGTTTCACGCGCGTTAAGAATTGCAACGTAACGCTTGATAGCCTTCCTCATCTTGCACTAAAAGAATTTTTCAAATTAGTCCAGCAATTCCTGAGATTAGCACGTTCAAACAAACTCTTTAGCTTTATAATTTTAGTATAGACATCTTTTTAGCATTATTCAATACACTTTTAAAGAGTGCCTACTTACCCAACACGACTCACAGAACTACGCGTCGCTTTTATAGGGACTCGGCATCCCGTGTCGTGGGTCTTCGAGTGTAATTGGTTTAAGTGTATCAATTAAACGGCTTGGCATCTCACGAGTTTATTAATATCGACCAATGAATTGTTTATGAAGCAGTATGTATGACGGTAACAGTAGGTAGGACCTACTTCCTTTTATAGGTTGAACATAGCTCATTTATTTAAGATCGTTTATCTTGTACTAGCTTATGTCCGCGACTTCGTCTACATGGATTTCATAAATAATTGGATCGAGGAATCTCGTTGTCACGTAGCGTTGTTGTCATATAAACTTTGCACCCGTTCCTTTTGGTATTTCGGAAAATTATTTTTATTGGTTGCCTACGTCATACAAGGAACACACTTCCCAAGTTTCTGGTCTATACGATCAGCTTGTTTAGGCTGTGCATTTATCCGTCAGCTGTGTATTTTTATTCAGGACTAAGCATTTTATACATATAAAATTATCTTGTCTTAACCTTCATTAAAACAGATGTGAATTTTATTCTTGCACTATCTTTTATTATCCTAGGATGGAGTACCATTGAACGCTAGTGAAGTGAATGTAGTCACAGAGTATGTGGACCATTCCATTGTCAATTCAACTGTTATCATCAGCCAAATGTTTGATAAGAATGAAGGAAAATACGAATGCGTTGCCGCTAGCGGACGTGAAATGACCAGTCGGGTGTACAATCTTCAGATTAATAAAGGTAATAAATGCCTGTTTTTAATATGAGATCTGTGTCCTCTCGCACAAATTATAGGCACATAAATGTTTTCACCCAGGGATGTACCACAAGAGCCCTCATAACTAATAATATCGCATCTCACGACCAATGTGTGTTGCGTATCGACCACCAGGTGAGACTGGATTCGAGCGCATTCTTAACTAAAATAAATGATTTTCCTCCATGAAAGATAAAAATTAACATTGTAATGAAACAATACAATTATCTCCTTCCAGAGAAATCAGCGCAAATGATAAATTATATAAGCATCGCATGTGGGGCAGTGGCGTTTATACTGATCATTATAGTCATGTATATGGCATGGAAGATACGTAAAGAGAAACGGTTCAGGAAAGAACTGGCCGAGGCTGGTCTTCTTTACTTTAAAGAAGGTGTCACGAAGTCTTTGAACCCTGAATTAGGAATCATTGAGCAAGCCGAGCTGCTACCGTATGACGAGAAGTTCGAATTTCCTTCAGAAAAACTTTTATTAGGTAAGCTTTTTAACTCGGTTTTATTAGTTTCACTTGTATGTATGAATTTAACGGAATATTTGAACGTGATTTTCACCCACTTTGAGACGTAAAAAGACGAAAACTAACTGCCTTTTTTCTATTTCTTTTTAGCTTAGTATACCAAGCTCTGGGGTTACATGTGCTTCAGTTATCTCTAGTTTCTCATTTGTCTATTAATGATGCTTAAATTTCTGCAATTTTCAGGTAAACAGTTGGGTGCGGGCGCTTTCGGCGTAGTATACAAAGCAGAGGCTCGTGGCATAATCAATGCTGAAGAAACGACACCAGTCGCAGTCAAGATGGTTAAGAAGGATGCAGAAAATCTGCACATCAGAGCGTTGGCAACTGAGCTAAAGATTATGGTGCATCTTGGAAAACACGTCAATATTGTCAATTTGCTCGGAGCCTGTACAAAGAATGTGGGCAAACGTAAGTAGAATTTTATGAGACAATTAACTAAGTATTTTACCGACCTGATGGTCACCTCAAGCGACAATAATTAACAATGACAATAGTTGTATCTAAGGGTAATCAAAATTATTATACAAATTTAATTTCCAGGAGAATTGA
>DWQL01000803.1:0-13361 GCA_018231265.1 Noctuana haematospila | reverse complement strand
GGTTGAAAAAAGCGCACGTGTCCAACAAAAAGTAATAATGGTTTCAATATTGCCCCGTGACGTGAATGATAGAAATTCTTGTTTTGTAGTGGGCTGTTTAGCCTCAATCGAGAATGTTTAAAATCTTGTTCTTTTGTTCTGTAATATGTGTGAGTATAGCTAAATGGAGGCTAAATGCGTATTTAATAAAATTGATAGTTAGCCTGTACCCCGACTCCATGGAAATTTTCAAGTTTTACCGGAAATTCCTGATTACTTGGCCTATTGGTACAAAATTATGTCTGAGAAGAATATCAAAAACAAACGGCAATCACTAACGGAAAAAACGAACAAGTTAAACCATCAAACAAAAGGAATATGGTGAGAATTACGACCAGCACAGCTGCAGTACATTTATTCTATCATCGTAGCAAGTTCGTGAGCCGTGAAGCAAGTGATCAAAGGTGTCCGGAAACGGTATTACGAGGCTCGTTGCACCCGTCCTGCACTAATTAGTTTACGCTCCCGAATAAAGTCCATCTACTAGTTAGTTGTGTACAAATAGACGTTGCTTTCGTACGATTCCAAACAGCGACCGCTTCCCGCAGATCTTGGCAAATGAATATGATGATGAATTCAAATAATAAATACATACTGTTAAAAGCGTGACTAATAGAAACATTCATAGGTCAAAGATCAAAATGATTTAACAAAATTGATACAACTGAAATAGAGTCCCAGTTGGCGCTGACGTGTGGATATAACAAAGAAATCGTAATAAATTGCCTACAAAATTAGTGCGCTTTGTGAAAAAAACGCTAAACATTAAATATGAAACAATGAATTCCATTTGAATCAGGAAGGAATTTGCACCGAGCTTGTAATAGTATGTACATTTCCTTATTCAAGTCGTTACGCTTCATTAACAAAGGCACGCCGCTCGAGTTCGCCAAATTCAAGGAATCCGGAGCAAATATTTCTAAGATAATCACTTGCACAAAATATAAATCTTTTTGAGAAATCTCTCGCATATATCAACTTCAAATATTGGGGTCGCAGATGACACTCATGTGGAATAATTCGGTGTGGAGGTGGTTCCTAAGGTGTGGCGTGCGCAGAGGCGTTGAGTGATGCGCGGCAGATATAACATTCCAGGGGATGAACAAACATAAACAAATAGATCGGCAGAGGTGAACTTCGATCGGCTTTTAACCCCGACCGGGCGTAGAATATGAAGCTTGCCAGCAGCTAATTTTGGAACTGATGTTATTCGCACATGGTAAAACAAACGTGTATTCGCTAACAAAAATACGAATATTTTTATTTTTTATGATACACTGGATATTACTTTGAAATACACGCGATGGTAAGTTACGGCCACTTTTTCTGTCCCATTTTAGTCAGCTTTTTCACCAAGTAACAGAACTAGGTATAAGTAAGGTGTGGCTTCAGGCTTCAAGCTTCAGGATCGGTTATATGACAAAATTATTTATTTGCACAAATGTGTGTAAATAAAACTATCAGCAAAGTGTAGCTGTATCTTTAATATTATGAGAAAAAGAAACCTGTAATAGTGATGAATACGGCAGATATCCGATTTAATCTCGACATCCTTATAGGTACCTATATAGTTATTTTGCGTCAAACGATAAATAAGCTACATCACAATATTGGACTATTCATGTTTAGTGCGTCGAATATATACCGGGGCAATTAGGTTACATCACACTGATCACACAGTCAGCCGGTTGTCGGAACACGGACGCGGGTGAGCGGGAAGTTCAATAGAAGTATAAACGCGCTGCCAGACACTCTAGGCCGAAGGAATTACGGCAGGGGAGCGTTTCCTGCGCAGAGACAATCGCGACCGAGGCCGACGACGATAGTCTCGTTAGGCACAAATATCTACCATTTGTCAAACTCCCAAACGTCAACATTGCTCCGAAATGCTACGCCACCCGATGACCACGCCACAAAACTGGAAGTCTGCAAATACACAAACCTTTATCACATTTCTACATATTTGTTTACTATCCACTCATCTCCACGCAAATAATATAAGGAGCCCTACATTACAAATAGCCAAATAGGCAGGAGAACAATTAATCAAATTACTTTTTAATTAATTATTGACAAATGATTCTCAATTCCTTATTAGTCATCTTGTCATTTCGTAACGACACAGTGGTTAAGCCGGTCATAAGGGAATTAACGTGATTAATGATCATGAGCCAAAAGACTAATAGAGTTACAGGTGCGTTATATTGAAAACTTCCTTCACCGACAAGAACCGACAACCGTGAGCGAGGTCAGTCGTAAGCGTGATTGGACAAATGAACAATTTGATCAATTTTGCAAATTCATTATGGAAGTCAACGTTTGGGTAATAATTATGTATTTGAAAGGGTAGGTATTATTAATTTACTTATAACTTATCAACTATATATATTTTGTAACTGGCCGCATTGTGAGGCAATTTTAGACCGGAACGGACTGGAATTCGGTACTATTTCAGGGTTGGATGTCATAGAAATAAAATCCTATATCAAATAACACTTACAATATTAACACTTATTTAAATCGCGATACTCTAACAATATATTTTTAGGACATTAGCATTACACCAGCGCTATCAATACTATACCTAACTTATTCAACACTTTTAATATAATTTAAATTAATAAAATGAAGGAAGGTTACAATAATATTCGTGCAATGACATATAGGTACCTAAATACTAACCTGTTCCTGAATCACGAGAAAACATAACAACATATCGGCGAAAAAACACACACAACATACATACCTACTATACAAGCCGACTCGAGTGGAACAACGTGATAGGTCAGTCTTTAAACAGGAGGTCACAGCATCCTTTATAGTCTTTTTATTCCTTAAGAGTTCTCCGTTATGCATGCATCAAGTATGCACGCGTATACACCTCCGGAGTTAAAACGAGAGGCTTTGTCTTGCGATAATAGCGTACATCTTACCCTGAGTGACTCAGGGACTAGTCTTCGTTTACCTTGTTCTGGACTATTAAAGTTATCCTTTGGCTAAAATATAGATTATTTAGAACAAGGTACATTAAAAGTTTTATATAATGAAGCAACAGAGAGGAACGTAGACCAAGCGCGGCAGGGCGCCCGGGCGGCACATCGACCTCCCCACGTCCAGAGCAGGCCTCACATACGATGCGTCACGCTCCCGAATTATATAATGGGAGTCATTTTACATTTTTACAGCACCCACGGCTACCCACCAATAGGCATTCCGCGACTATAAATCATCTGATGGTTCAAAAACAACCGATGCCAGCAGCTCGAGAGTGCTTGAGCACTTAACATTACGATCATGATAACGCCGTGAATGCAATTGACACCTTTATCTACATTTGTTCGCCTTGACTCAGTTGCTTATGACTGCAATGCAAGGGAGATATCTCATATCCAACTCATGTACGAGCACATAGATCTCGTACCTATGACGAAACGGATAAATACACATGAAAGGTTATATTTATTTAGTACCAGTAGCAAAATTGCCTCTTTCCAACTTAGAAGAATGCAGTCACTTTACTGACTCTCGTGCTCAATAAAGAACCTCCCGAACACTCGAAATCGAAACGGTTGACTATTTTATCGGAAGCTGTGGTCACTACCACTCCTTCGGTCCTTTATCATGTTTTTCATGCCACAAAAAAATAAAAAAACGGTAAAGGTACGGTAAGGTAAGGGTTTACAATGAATGAATCATGTATAAACTATAACAGGAATAATGGCACTAAAAAGGAGTAAACTGATGCATATGGGACACAGTCATGTACTGTATATCTTTACACGGCAATACTACCTAATTACAACAGCATTATAAATGCTGCAATCGACGAGAGCTAATACTGCTCCAGTTCCGTAAGATCTACCGACCCACCTTCATCAAACAAATTAATTGAAGTGAAATGTCATCAACCTGTGATCGATGTGGAGCTATTAGATTCATGGAACAGTCCAATAAATTTTTCCACAAATGCATTCACAATCGAGTGCAACGAACTCTGATGACCAATGTTCTGGAAAGTACGATTTCCCTCAGAAATAAACACACGGTAGCGCGACAAAGGTAATATATGTATTTGAAGATGAAAACATGATTCTGATGTTGACAAAAAGCGCAGTAAAAACGTACGAATGTTGGCTGAGAGGCGGTACTCGGCGGCAGAGTGAGGTGGAGTGGGTAAATAAGCCTCGGCTCCAAGGTGGCTGGCGTGACGTCACTCGTCTTGACCTTGACAACAAGCAGTGTTATGGAGATGCAACAACACACTTGTTAAATTTGCATATTTAAATCTTTAAGGAAAACTGGTGTATCAACTCGATGTTAAAATTCGTTTGTTTTTTGATTATACTCTTATATATTATGTTAATTGAAATAATCGTTTAAAATTATAATTTATAAAGAGCACCTTGGATAAACACTCTTTTGATATTAAGTTGTTTTAATTTCCTTATCAAATTTAACATTCATATTCAGCAAAGTCTAGGAAAGGCGGCGCTTCAAGAGTTCTTGTTTGCGGTTCTTATTAAAATGTCATGAAGAGCTTTCGGTGCAGACGCTAAAATATTCACGGCCTCAAATATTTGCACAGTGTGGCTTGAGATGCGAGTGACTACGGAATGGCGGAATAAGTACTCAGGTGCCCAAATCTGCGATGTAGTCCGCTCGCAATAGTCATGATAGTTTGTCACTGGCACCTTCATGGTTCATTTTCGGTAATCTACTAATTTAAAGTTGTCAATGGTTTTCCGATAATGAGATTATCATGTACTCTACACGAACGGCAAACGAATGCTTAATAATCTTTACTATTGAATATTGATCTATATTATTACTACTCCTACTAGTATGAGTATAGTATTGTTTCAATAAACATAGATATATTCCAAACACCTGAGTTACCTGAAAAGATACTACTATTAGATATGATTCTACTTCATTCTACGAAGAATGTTAGGTTATCTGTAGTTTAACAAGATACGAGTAGTAATAGATTTATCAACATAGAATTTATAGTTATAGTGCAGGTGTGTAAGGTTTCTCTAATGGTCCTGTGGATCCCTTGTTGAGGCAAGTACTGTATATTATTGATTATATTCTAACGCAAAACCGACATAAATTCTGAAAGTACTAATATATATTATACAACTATATTGGGACTATTCGAGTGAAATAATGTTTTCCTGGCACACTAGAATTCACTAGAATGAAGTTAAAGGAGGATAAATTACGGTAACATATTAGTCCATAGCATAAGGTTAATTACCAATTTTATTATTTTTCAATTCGTCTGCGGCCTGTGGCTAACCGCGAGATAACAAACCAAGTATACTCGTATAATTCAAGCAAAACCCACAATGACTTCAGCTGGTTACACAAGCAATATTTGGTGCTCGGAAATGTGAGGCAAATGTATAGTTCTTTGTGTGTTTTCGGGTCGTTATATATTTTTATTATCCAAGCTTAGTCTGCATAAAAGAGATAAATGGTACTTAAACAAGCATAGAATTTGCTTAATGTTTTATCTAAGTAAAGGCAACACATTTAAAATAATTAGAACTGTAACCTTTCGAGTATAGTTTAATAAGTTAATAATAATAGTTTATAGACGACTTTTAATATATTATAATTATGTACAAGAACATCTGATATTAAGTGACCGCTTCAGCCCGTAGCCCAATTCTGTTATCTCAATAGACTGAAAATCTATTCACGATCATACAATTCGTAGGTTAGTGCTTTGATTACCCCCTACCTGGTACTGTAGTACCTACCTACCATAACCTAAGGTTATTGACGTCGCCTATCTGCTTAAAATTTTCCACAGCTACGAGTAGACTTTCTGCTTTGCAAAAGTAGAGTCAAACCTTTTAAACTTTTCACGGACCTCGTGTTATACAAATAAATCGATCACTTTTAATTCAAAAAATGGTTGATTGAAACAACACATAATATAACACCTTTCATGTTCATATGTCCTGTACAACACAAACGATCTGGTTGCAAATATCGAAAGCCGAGTCAACGCTCTTGAAATACTGGAAACTCCGTTACTGTAATTCTGATACGTACGAGTAGTTTCGCAACTGGCAACTGGCAGCGCGCTCCACAGCCCGTCTCTGTGTTGATCGAGCATCCATTGTGTAATATTTCCAAATATAACAATGTTTGTTTCCGTGGGCTCGGCCGGAATTATTGCTCTATTTTCAATTAAGGAACCCATGAAAACCGGCAATTTCTACAAATGCTTCATAAAATTATGAAAGTGGTAGGTTTTTTCGTTCAAAAGAAAGAGGCGACAGACGACCGTTATCCTCTGTCCAGGTAGTCTAGAATCTGAGATAGGAATATAGGTTGTGAAGCCCAGAGGTTGGGTGTGGATGTCCAGTCATTATAGTCAAGGCCGAACTGAAATATTTTTAAAGTAAGCACTCCTATTTCATCAGAGTTATTTCAAGCAAACACTTTAGATCTACAATAAAAGTTTGTTATTAAATGAAAATATTACTTACTGCTAATAAAATTTTTATTGCCGTTTTATTTCCTTTTAACATTTTCGTATCCACATTGGAAAACAGTCCAGTGACAATGAAAATATATTTAATAGTCGGTCTGATTAATAGTGACACGTGAAAGTAAATATATATATAAGAGTTCGTTAAAACCCATCTCTTGCTTCGCCATACAAATTCTTGAATTTGTCGCTTTAAATATATTCGCTTTCCGCGTGATGGGTTCTCCTAGCCCCTCCCGCGTCACTGCAGCGTGTCTGTCGAAGTGTCGATGTCGCAACGAGTGGCTGACAAGACCAAGAGTGGCAAGTCGATGTGATACGTAAGATACGTTATCGTTGCGTTATCGCCTACGATGCCGCGACATACAAGATACGGCAGCTCACTGAATAGTGAAATTTCAGTGAAATCGACTTGAAAGTTGGCAAATTGAAACGAGTTTAGTCCTGTTGAGATAAATTTCCGTTATGGTAATTTCATCGGTGGTTAAGCTCATTCTAATCTTATTAGTCGGGTTTGACAATATTATGTACTTGTGTTTCAGACTCAGCAGTTGTTTTGTCGGTTCTGCATAATCAATGGCTAACAACTATTATTACGTATCACACATGTACCTACATATACCTATAGGTACTTACGGTTTTCAACAAACGCCGCGATGCGATGTCGCGAATGAATGACATTTGAATTTCGTTACGTTATCAAGGCTTCAATTCGATTTGTAATGTGACATTTATAATATTGCTTCACAGTCAAGAATATTGTAAATACCTTAATATGAAAATAAACTTATTGGTCCAATCCTCAATATAATATATTTTATGTCTAATTAATGTTTCAAATGCAGTTAAAAAATCAAATAAGTAGGTCACGTGTCATTTGACCGACTTATCTTGTAAGAACTAAGTTGGTAAGGACTTTAGTGTAATTTTTGGGCCAAATTGCGGACTAAAACATTCACGCTTACCTATAGGTATAATAAATGAATGCAGGGTACCAAAAACTGAACCCTACATTAGTGCTCTAAACACACGTTACGTGGCAGCCCCCAGTACACGTGGCTCACCCCCGACCCTTTCGCTAAATATAGATATGGAGACCACAATATTACGGAAATAACTTAGAAGAGAGGAAGAAAGGCTTTTTAGAAAGTAGGTTTTCTAATAATAAGCGGTGATTTTAGTTTTCCTACCTTCGATTTTCGTTTTCCTACCTTATTAACACGCTACTGGTGTATTGGCGAAAACACACCTCTAAACCATTGTTTAATTCTAGTGACGTGTACTAAAAATAAAATTAAAAGTTAATAATAAAAAAAATATAATTAAAAATAGTTAATTATAATAAAAAAAATTACACAGAAGTCCAAAATAACTCTACAAAAATATACTTCAAAAGTCAGTATCAATAAAATGATTTCACAGTTACGATAATGACACCGTAGTAGTCCGTATCCCGGTCAGCAGTGTCAGCAGTGCCAGCACATGACGCGATCACATCCGCCGCCACGGGCTGTAACATAAATCTATTTTATCGTCGTCTTAATTCAGACATACGAGTAGATAGCGAAACTTTAAATGCACGAATTTCGATATCGAGTAACACGACCTCATGTTCAAGGTCTCGATACAGTTGCGAATAACGTGTGTTGGAAGTGTGTCAATCAGAGAGGTTCGAGTGCAGACTGCACACTTCAAACTGCAGCTATACTTAAGCCTACAATGCCCGCGTTATGTAATCGCGACGTGTGAGCGAAACGTTGCAGATTTCATTGCGGAGGGCTGCCTTAAGGCAGTGTATAGTTTGTTCACCGACAACTTATAGCGGTTAAAGGGCGTCACTTATATTTTTAACACAGTTTTGTCACTAGCGGTCAAAATTTGTGGAAGGGAGAGGCCCTCTGTGATGTCACATATTATTCAGTTAAAACAGCAGTATTTAATTTAGTTTTTATTACAAACAATTTTTAGTAAAACCAAAATACCGTCAAATATTTTAGATAATTGACAAAACAAAATACATAATAATTAACTAAAGGAAAGTTAAACAATTAATTTAATGGTTATAAAAACAGAACTTGCGTTATAATATTTTAGAATTTCTTAGATACACTTAGAAGTAAAGATGTTGGATGCATGTTTTTTTATATATTTTAAGGTATACAGGATTCACTTTATTAAACAAAGCAAAGCAGTCAAGAAGATATATTATAGGTACGAGTAGTCACGCAATGAACTATCGGTCTACAAGACGAGGGTGTGTATGTGTACCGTGTGTAGAGCGGACGTGCCCTAATTAGTGGCGCCTGCGCTCTTCGCTTAGACACCAAGACACGTGCCAATGAACTGCGGACTAAACGCGCCGTTAATTATAAGACAACGTCGATTAAAACGCTTAACAATACTGATCTAAGTTATTCCACTAATATATTTAGGCCTTCGCTGCTGTTATATTTTCTATAGATCCTTCTGACATAAACAGTAGAAAGTAAATTGTTCTGTTTTGACGATAGTCCATTTACAACTAATAAAATTACTAAGAAATTTTATCAATTCAATTGAAATTTGCGTAGAAATTATGGCAGAAAATGTTATAAGACACTTGTAAGTACTATCTCCGCAGGTAGTAACTCCCTTATAACCGCAATCGATAAGTGATCTGCGTCTATCTTCAAACGCTATAACGAGATTACAAATGATATAACTGTGCCGGCCGGTGCTCGTAGTTCGCTAACAGTACCGAGCAGGTGGAAATATTCCGCGAACCTCCGTCTTCCTTCGAAACGAGGCCTT
The DNA here is from genome assembly GCA_018231265.1 of Noctuana haematospila. NCBI lineage: Eukaryota > Metazoa > Arthropoda > Insecta > Lepidoptera > Hesperiidae > Noctuana > Noctuana haematospila. The sequence continues at coordinate 4,024 of DWQL01000803.1, read as the reverse complement.
GCTCGAGTCTGCTCTTTAAAAATCTACAGAGCAGATATTTTAAGTCAAGAACTGTAGAAATAATCGTTTAAAATTAGTTAGGTATTTTCGAAAATCGCGCATGTACAATACTATTCGCCATAACAAAACCATTCCATTACAAGACCATTGATAAGTTATTAAGCGCCGTCATAGTAAAATAGCAACTAGGTACCAAGTGCTGCGTAACTCGGCCTTCTGACACTCGTAGCCTGCGGTAGCGCGATCGTAATGTGGGTTAACGTTCGATTTATTGCGTGGTCAAATAAATTTACAGTGGACAATGTATTAACGGAGAGTATAGGAGACTTCAACTGCGGTGTGAAAACTTTAGTCTTTAAACCAGCCACAGGCATAACGTTCAACGTACATCAGCTAATTCTAATTACTAGGAAATGTCAACACGGTATTTAAAGTAAACCACGTTACTAAATTTTTGCGATCCAAAATTTAATCGCAGTAAACAATGTTCATGTGGATGTGGATCATTAAATGGTAATTAAAAACGAGAGCGGCAATAAATGTCCATTTCGCGCTCAGCGATCTCGACATCGTCACGCGATGTTTACTTCACATCAAAACATCTCAGATGAAATGACTGTCAACAAAATGAATACTTGTAAACAAGTAACAACACAATTGGGAGCATCAATATAACACTAAATAAGAAGACATTTTTAATTCCTTTAAGTATGCCACACTAACAGGGAACTAACAATATTATATCTTCATGAATACCTATCTCCAAACACATCACACACAAGACATATTCGCATCTGAGGTTTCACCAAACAATGGCGATGTATTCTAGCGTATAATCCAACATAGGGCTGTAGAACAAACGGGTTACAAGGAAGTCAAAATAAAAAACACGAGCATGCACGATTGCACGCATTTAAACAGAATAACTCCATTGAAGAACCATGAAACCACGAAAAAAGAAAAGACACATTTATAAATTAAAAAAGATCGAGAGACCCCAGACATTGAAAGTCGAAATCCAAAGTCGAAAGCGTGTTCATTAAGATGAAATTTATCATTTATTTTATAACAGTAAAATTCACACAGCAATAGCAGCCCTAATCCAACAGAACAAAGGCCTGTTAGTCACGTTGTCGCGATCACGTTAATGTCTATGTTATCTACTGTTGAACTACATAACAGTTAATTGCATTTTGTGTCCAAATCACAATTAAAGCGTGCTTGATGTAAACAAAAACTAATAAAATATAGTTTAAAAAACTAAAAAAACACTATCACATCACAAAGATTGTGTTGGTAACAATGATTATGAAAGTGATACTACAATATTCATAAAGCTTAAATGTGTATAAATAGATTTTGCGTAGAATCATTTAGATAATATATGCGATAAAAGGGAAGTCATTACGTAATTAATGGGTATTATTAATTTTAACGTATCGTTTTATTAGTGCTGCGTAATTTGCTTCGACAATAAAATTATGTTGACCTTTACACATGGCCTCCATTTAATTACATTTGGGCAACAGCTGAAAATCTTTCGACCACAAAATTTGGTTCAAAACATATCGTCATACAGTTAGTTATAAATGTTATCATTAATTTACCTATAATACAAACGACCACGGTTGTCGAGACACATTTAGAAAAATTTAAGACTAGATCGTTCACCATTTGAAGTTTACAACCTTACGAAAAATTACACAATCATCAACAGACACTTATGTTAAACAAACTTAATGTAAACATATTATGACATACAATGGTTTAACGATCCCAATTATTCAATCCCACAGGAACTCTCTGTAATAACCGCAATTGACTAAGAAGTTGTTGACATAAGTATCATTGTTACTCTGACTGTAGCTTGAATACAATAGTTATCGAATAAAATAACTCAAACAAACTAAAGAGGGGTGCAGATAACAAATATTCTGTAATCACTTCCGCATCATACAAAGACGTGCCTGCTTTAATCATGAATGCCGTTGACTCAAATAATAATCAGTACTAACTGATAAAACTGATATCATAAAACCGACACATAAACCAGATGACCTAGAACCTGCCTCAATGGATGCGCTAATTGGGACAGAAACAAGCGAGAACAATGACGTTGTTGACACGGTCGCAGTTTCACTGAATAAATATGAAAGATGAAACACAAAACTGCGTCCATCAAAGGCGTGCACGGCAAGGACAAAAATCATGCTGTACGTTTGCAATAATGAAAAAAATGTGAATATAAGATATTACTTAGGTGTAGAATTTTTATCATTTTCAAAAACATCCGGCAACATCCATACGAGGTGAATCGTGACGAGAGTCGCAGAATTTTGTATGTAAAACATTGCATAAATTGTAGTGGACGGTTGTTTAACGAGTCAGCGGTGGTACGGTGACGCTCTCCGCCGTGTACTCAGCGAACACAATACATAAACATTCATAAATGCACTGATTGAAAGAGAAACCTTGTATATTTAGCGAGTAAACAAGAAATTGTATACACAGGGAGCTATTAAATTTGAATAATTAAATAGGCTGGTGCTGGTGCTGGGTAATATTTCATAAATATAAATATATATATATTGGAATTTTAATATATCGTCGGCAATATATTAAAATTCCAAATAAAATAATCTATCAGATCAGGGGTTATCCCAGCGATACGTGTGTTGAGTCGTGTCACGATATTATATTTGGGAATTAAAAACTAAAATTAGGGGCGATATCAGATGAATAGTAGGAATATTTGTAATATCCTCCTATTATTTGTAAATAGCATTATTTCAGAAAGTGTACGTACCTAATTTTGATACACTCAAACTCGTACACACAGTGCTCGTACCGTCGTGGAGTCTCATTCTGAGAAAAGCTATCTTGGTACGAGCACTAGAATGTCATCACATTCAAATGAAATATGATGAGAAGGTTTAATAAAATAAAGCTTCCTGGAATTTGAAGCAGAGGTAAATGACATGCGATCTAAGCTCAGAATGACATCAATTCAAAATCAGTCAAGCTTTAAATTCTCTTCAAAATCTCAGCTCAAAAAGCTGATGTTTGATGATGCAAGCAAACAAACTCTTTAATTCAATTAGCAGATAGCTTCTCTGCAATCGAATCACTGAATACACCCATTTTGTTTTATATTTTGAAACCTGTTTCGCGTGGTCCGCATAGCGGTCTGCAAACATCTGAATCACACAGTTTTGGCCACTAACAACCAAACTCAAAACGTAATTTTATTGACTTTATACGAATACAAATAAGAATAAAATAACATTGATAAGGATATATGTAGGTATATACGGAATTTTATCTCAGTGCCTCAGAGATAAGATCGAATTAGGGAATAATCGCGGTGAAATATTTGATAAATGAAAACTGTCAAGGCCACTAATGATGTAACGCAACAACAATAGACATCAATTGTGTGAACACTTAATAGAACAAATTTTTATTGCTCTGACGTCGTCATACGGGCTCTGAAATAACGTCTGTAAAGGCGCGAGATGACATCACGTTAACTAGACACGTTGATAAGGCGTTTAAACTTAATGTGTATAGGAACTGGGACTAACCTTTCTTGGCGTGTTTCTCCCGCTCCTTCTCCTTCTCCCTCGCCTTTTTCTCGCGTTTCTCGCGCTCCTGCTTTTCTTTTTCGAGCCTCTTCATCTCCTTCTTCATTTCCTTCTCACTTTTCTTCGACTTGGTATCGTCAATTTTCTCGGACAGGATGAAAGTCCCCGTTTGGACTTTAGTGTCCGTCTCGTCCTTCGGCCTCATCTTGCGCCAAATATCTTCAACACAATCAACTCACACAAGGGTAATGTAATTATAGAAACAGAATCCAGTGTAAATGCACTATCGGGATGCCCGACGGCGTAAAAAATTTCGATTCGGCACAGATCGGCGTCGGGCCGATAGTTTATCGTGAATGCGCACCGACCGCTCGCGATTGGCCGAATGGTATCGGAGTTATCACTGATACCTTCGAAATCGAGACTGCTAGCGTCGATAC
>DWQL01000802.1:0-13376 GCA_018231265.1 Noctuana haematospila | reverse complement strand
TTTGTTGTACAATATATATATTATAATAAAAGTGCGTTATGTATTCCCAAACTCTATATTTATTTATGCCCTAATACTTATCCGGCTAATACACATTTAATAACATGTCAGCATACTATCGGAAACATATTAATTAACCGACTTCTTTTGTTTATATAATAATATATAATCCATTTATAATATAACATAAAACTTGTATACCTACTGTATTATAATGGTGATCAGACTGCTTATTGTGTATGTTTCAAGCATATTTTGATATGAATATAATTTTTGTGTGTCACTTCAAGACTATGATGGTCGAAATTACCTATTTATCTATACTAATAATATAAAGCTGAAGAGCTTGTTTGTTTGTTTGTTTGAACGCGCTAATCTAATAGCTATTCGTTATTTTATTCGTAAATGTCAGCAGTCAGCACTTTAAAACTAAACTCCTTCGCTAAACTTTAATCCACCACCTTCACGATTTCCGACAGCTTATTTAGTTTTAGATAAAATAAAATTAAGCAGTGTCTACGAGCTAAACAGGTATCAGGTATAATAAAATCATATTTACGTGGGATTACGGAACTGCCTTCAAAAATTGCACGCTTTGGGTTATTAAACATATAAGGTAGACAATATGTTATGTATTTTTTTTACTTATAAATTAAAAAAAATGCTATTATGAAAAAGCTAGGTTTAGAATAGAAAACGGAACATAAATATTTTCAATTATACCTATGAATAATGATCTACTTAAGTGCCTTTCAAACTTATTACTTAAGCTAGTGTGTATTACTGTGTATCTTTGGCGACGTCAACAAATTGCCTGCCTAATCCACTTGACAGTGACTTGTAGATATCCATTACCACTGAATGATAATATGTCCCTGTGCCAATAAATTGTATGGAAAAATTGCCTCCCCCTATAGAAAATGAATACCCTCTCTTTTTTTTATTTAGGGTGGCAGGGGAACAGAAAATATTGACCGTATCGATTTCAGTATTGTTATGGCTTAAGGTTCAGTTATCCAATATCTGCAGTACAAAACAAATATTACCAACCACAATAAATAAATAACGCTTCACACACACAGCTTCACACTAGAATTCCCTGTGTCGTGGGTAGGTACCATAGACAAACACAATTACACAACCACCCAGATCGAGAACAGAAATATGAATTCATCTTTTATATTTTTGCCCCACCGGGAATCGAATCTAACGAATGGAGGACTGGCATGATAACCACTACACCGAACGGGTCGTCCACGTCATTTACTTGCAAATTCGCTCGCTTCGTATCCGAACCGGTTTTGGTAAGGTCATGATCCTCGCACTCTAGACAAAAACATCAATATGTGCTTCCTTAAAATAAAACCTATTTCACTAACAGAGCACACATTAGCGATGTTCTTTTATTAGGCGATGTTAGTTCGTTGAGCTGGTCGCATGATTAGGATAAAAACCGAATCCGGTTTCGATGCTTTACAACATTGTTTAGTAATAATATTACGTATATATATCTATAAGAATCACAATAAAGAACGCCAAAGTCAAGATACTGGAAGAAAAGAAAATACGTCACCGAAAATTTCCCTTTATGAATGCAGTTGCATGAGACAAATGTTGGTAAATTTGACCATTACTGGTAAAATTGGGAATAAAAAATTAATAAACACATTTTAGAAAATTTGTTACTATCTTCCATCACGGCGCTGTGATTAGGAGAGTCGCAATGACAAATACAATACTACCACCTCAATGTAGAGTCGCCAAAAACCCTTCGCATTTATTTTATCACGAGAACCGTTATGTAACAGGAAACAGTCATGTATGGTATGATTTCTTTCAAGTAGATTATACGGTAAAGATTATTTAAATTTATCAGTACCATAAGTACTTATATAAAAGTAAACATGCTCCTTTAAAGAGAAAATAAAGTCAAGATTTAAGATTCAAGACCTTGTTACTACTTGTTAGCAATTGAAGGTCTGCGTGATGTAAACAGTAGATTGCATCTTGCTTTGTATTTTCAGGGTTTTTTGTGTTTCCCTGAGATTTTTATAAATTTTCCTCTTATAATTAAGTTACATACCAATCACAGCTGGTTTATACTCCTAGCTCGGTCACAAAATCTGGAAATAGAAAATACAATTTAAAATTAACTATTATAAATACCGTGCTCTAAAGACAATTAAACTTTAAACAATAATGTTTCAGATCATGTGTAAATTGTAAAGTGTAAAGTAGTAATAATATTTTTTTTTAATAAATGTTTATATTTTTTAGTTTAATTTTTTAGTTTTATTATTTTTGCTATTTTTGTTCTATGGTGCTGGTACGGTTCTTAAAGAGTTGCGGTTTCTGTAAAATGAAACATACAAGATATTCAATAATTAAAATGGTAGATTTACAGGTTCAGTTCAGATGTAGATTGATCAAAAAGCTAAATAGCAGCAGTGTTGCAAGACGAATTCAATGCCGACTTTCTCGGAGATCTTAAAAAATACATTTCTCTATAAAATACTGTGGACAAACCTAATTTGTTTGATTTTTTTTCTTTGAGTTTATTTATGAAATTATTGTATACCATCTTACAGTCCTTAATTGTCTTTGTTGTGGCTTGCCTGAACACGACAATAACAGTAAAACTATCCCACAAAACTACAACTATTAAATTTTAAAACTTATTGTATCAATTTATAGTATGCTATTAATTTGATGCTAGAAAAAAATTGTGATATTAAAAATTAAAGTTAATAAATTAAAAGTTAAATTATAACTTGAAAAACTCGAGTAATTATTAACACGATAAGCACAATAATGAAGTCATAAGAGCAACAAGGTTGCAAATTGCGACGCCGACTTCAATTATCTACTATTTGCATATTATTTATTTAAATCTTATGCTGATATGATTATAAAACAAGAAGGCTCGGTAGTTATTACCTACAGATGTACTAAAATAAAACAGATACACAGGTATACGGATACAAAACATTGTGTTTGTTTGTATATTAAAAATATTCATAGGTAAGTTAACAATATTAAGCTCAAAGAGTGAGTCGCAGCGGTTTTTGGGTCCGACCCGAAACTATGCTAAGTTGCAGAGCTTCAATTATTATACATTAAAATTAAATAAAGACCAAAAGAAAATACCTGCATCACGGAGTAATAACAGTACAGTACAAAGTTGCATTTCAATAAGACTTTTAGTTCTCCATGGTTACGCTAGGGGCGCTGCTAGTGGATGTATGGGCCAAACCGAAACCAAATTTAGTTTACGGTAAACTGTTTCAACTCATTCTTAGGCCTTCTGGTCCTTTTACCAGGTTTTTATTGCCGCAGCTGCGTGAAACAAGTTTGGCGATCGGCCTGAAAGTCGTCCGGTGACATAAGCCAGCCTTCGACAGCAAAATAACATTAAGGAACGATTTATATGTGGAGATAGCAAATGGACCATTTTACGAGTACTACTAACTTCTGCAGTGCAAATATGATACTACAATAATATAGTATGATGATGGTGGGTATTTAATATATACTTCTAATAAATATAGTTAATAGTTTAAATTTAATTTTGTATGTACTCGTAACTATTGACATTTAATCCCTACAGAACTTGCAATGATTTAATGTAACTTTTAGTTGCATTGTGCTTAATTTCGCATCCGAATAATATATACTCGTACCTACCTAATAATTGAATTGAGCAATACGTGCGTAAATTGGGTATTACGTGTAGGTACACACGTAATTTTTGTTTGCTAATTTACATTACCTACTTATATTAAAACATGTACAAACTATTGCAAAACAAACTCATAAATAGATTGTCTGTTAAATGTTTCTGCATAATAATTATTATGTAGTAAAATACAGCTTTCCGTAATAGGATTTTAGTTAGAAATTATCCCCGTGTTAAAAGGTTATTAGGCATAGACTTAGAAAGAGCGAAAGACCGGATGGGTGATTGCCCTCCTCAAATTCCGATTCAAAAGTTGAGGCCTCGCTTGGAAAATATCCCTAACTCAACGATAATAGGCTAATCGCTATCTGCTTAAAACTTGGGACTTGGTATTGATGCCAAAACTGTGTTTTCTTACTTAGCTTATACACAGTTGCTTACAAACAATTGATATTCAACTATAATGAAAAGAACAGGGATAACCTAGTGAATGCGATATTTCTTGCAGAGCAAGGAAAACGTACAGAAACTTGCAAAAGATCTCCATAATTTGCTCAAATGTATCCAATGTAAAGTCCACCAATTTTATCCTCACTTCACCGTCGAAGCAGCGGCCAATCATAATTAAATTACTTTAGTTCGCATAGCTAATATATAAAAGAATGAAAATTGGACCCGTTTTAAGATTAGTAAACGAAAGTTCGCACCAATCTTAATGTGATGAGTTATTTATTTAATTGCAAATGAAGTACTCTGGTGCAACAGACAAATAATGAGCACGCACCAAGAGAATGGGTAGCGAAACCACTTAGGTATTCTTAAGTGCTCATAAATCATTCATTTCTATGATTTGAAATAACAATTGTTTTTACTATTTTTATTTTCAATTCAAATTGCTTCTGTATTCTTATTACAAGGCTATCGAGGCATTAATTTAGTTAAGATCGGCTAAACCTAAATAAAAACGCAAGTTTTCCTGCTAAGATTTATGTTTTTATGAAATCTTGATTACTTTGTAGCGTTGTGACTTTAACAGCTTATGTAGGAATATTTTATTTTTAAAATAAATAATGTTACCTTATATTGTATCTGTATCTGAGTGATCGCACAATGAGGTATTTGACAAGCAAGTCAAATGAGATACTTTTATGAACGGTCAAAATGCGACTCCTTCATAACATTTTGTACGACCAATACACTACTCACTCTACGCTATGACTTCATAATATTATGATTTAATTGACAGATTTTTGTCTCGATTCAAAGGAAATAAAAAAGTATTTATTAAACAATGTGAATCAATTTAAAATTTTAGAAATTTTTTATTGTTCACTTTTACATAAATAATCTTTTAGAATGAATTGTGAATATTGACAAATGCCCCTTTCTGGGAAATATCTAGTATAAACAAAATCAAATAAAACATTTAACTTGACTCAGTTTATTCCGATTGCGATACTCAATAGAATAATGCACTGTATCGGATTTTTGTTATAATTCGCCAACCGAGCGGTGAAAGGCCCGCAAGGCTACACAACAATGGAGATATCGATAGCACAGCCGACCGGAAGACGCTATCAATGAGTCTTTGTTTCTCAGATCCTTCTAGAATACGTTTTTAATTTAGTAATGACCTGCCTAACAGATGTATTATTTAGACGTAAGTAATATGACTGTAACACTTTTATTGATACCAAAAACTTTCTTTTCAACTGAACCAAAACGTGCTGTTAAAAAAGCTATAATATCTTGAAAATAAAATCGGTTGAGTGTGAACGGTCAAGTGTTTTTCTATACATTTGTCTGTTCTGGCGTTACGCGAGCGACGCATGTTCCGTCAGATATGAACCTTCCCTAAAGTGACTTTTGGCTAACAAAAAATATATTTTTTTATCGTAATTTAACATTCTTGGCCTTAAAAAGTTATGTTGTTATCAAAATTAGAAAAATAACCATTAAATGCAAGTCATGGAATAAATCTATAACTTGAGCTATGACTGCGTGGAAAATGTAAATCTAATGACAATACCGTGTCAGGCTGTCAGCACAGGGCATGTCGAAAACAATAGAGGGTGTCGCTGTGAGCACTTAAACCTTTGAAATGGCTTTATACCTAACTGTACGTTTTTAGACCGTAAGTAAGTTCTCCCTTTACGTTGACTGAACATTACAAACCTTGGCAATGCATGTGTAGAAATAATCGGAATAATGCTGCAGTTTTACAAAGTCAAAGTAATTTTTTTATATATGTCATTTTTTTATATACAGTCTTTTTGGGAATAAATTTCTTAAACCTAAGCTTAGATCATAAGGTATTTAAACAAACTTGCCTTCAACCCTTCTTATATCCCACCGCTGGGCACGGGTCTCTCCCATCAACCGGGGCAGGCCTGGAGCATACTCCACCACGCTGCTCCAATGCGGATTGGTGGAGATAAGCTTAATGAACGTCAAATAAATCAAACTTTTGGCTATTGTTGGCTGAGAGAAAAAAGCCGGCGGAAAAGAACTCTCGGCACCTACTGCTTAATCAAATATAATTACTTTTTCTGTATGCAGTGTAGCATTAGCCCGAAAGTGAGCACACGTGATAGCTACTCGCGCGCGTCACTGTCACTCCGCTGCTAACTGCTTCCATATTCGAGTAAACTGAAAATGTACGTCATTCACGACAATATAAGAAACATATTTTTTTTATGTGACTCACGTAAAGCTGTGACATCTCACCACACCATCTTTTACGTGTGAAGAAGTCGACGACAAAAACTAAATAGTTTAATTCTTTGCTAACACCTATGTAAGTTCTATCTACTAATATTAAACCTTTTACGAGTGCTATAAAGACTGCCCTATTTCCCAACAAGCAACGCAAAATTGAGGTTAGACAAATAAAAGTCTGTTTTAATTTGGACAAAAGGCAAATTACGCTTTTTAATTAGCCTGCGGTGTAAGACAATAAGAAAAACCGTCCCGTTTTTCAACCTTGCTGTTCTCTAATTAATCTATTTAAAACAACCTCCGGTACAAATTTTAAAAAATTAGCATTTGAATAAAAAAAATTTTATGTACAAGTAAACAAATATCTGACATTATGAAAATTTAAAATATCTCAAATTAAAAAAGGCTTAAATCGAAAGTGAAATGCTTATATATGTCTGACAAAATTTGCAAATTAATAATTGTATTACTATAACAAAGACATTTTATAATAAAGAATGATACCTTGATGATTTTCACGAGTTATAAATAATTCAAGTTCTATTTAGGTAACTTAAAGTAAAGATCAGAAAATGGCTATTCTTGAAAATGAAGATGGCTACTCCATATTATCAAGATAATAATATAATACTTAAATATTTGAGTTGAACGGTAGAGTCGATATCGAATAGGTATATAAAAAAATCAACTCTGTAATTATATAGATACGTTCATGAAATCATGTTTAGTATATCGTCTATAAAAGAACTATAGAACTCTTACAATATATTGGTATATTGAGTGCCCTGTCTGGGTTTCTAGTTTCTAGTCGATCAAATAATGAAAGCAATTGACCTTTAAGGATAGGGTCGGGGTCAACTAGGTCGGCCAAATCGGTTAGGTACTTAATAATTGTCTAAAACGTCTATATATCTTATCTATCTCTACAATAAATATTAGACAATAATAATTAGAGAATAACACTTATTAGAAGAATAAAACCGTCATTTACTATAAAGAAAGTTATTGATACTGACATTTTTAAGGTTTAAGAAATAAACATTATAAAAAAAGATAATGCGTCAACAATTTAGACATTAAAGATTATACTGTCTTTACCGTAGACATAAAAAAAAAACAGTTTTAATACTTCATTTTGTAGTATCTAGAGAATCTAGCTCTGTTATAATGCAGGTTAAAATTATTTTAAAAACTATGAATGTAAAAAAATCGAAAATATGTACGAGTATGTACGTACCTGCATCAAATAAAATATGTACTTAAATTAGCCGTTATAAAATTATTTTAAATAACGGATATATTTGAAACCTCATTTTAGTATCGAATACCTAGAAATGTAATAATATCTTGTGACAAAACTTGTCCTAATGGTCGCTCGGTCACGTTAAACATTGCGAAATAGTGGCACAAAGGTAAAAAAGTTGGGAAACTATACACTGTGGCAACGCGGAGACACTGCGAACTACCTGCTGCCAAATAATGTAAACGGATTTAATGGACAAATAACTTTTTGAATGTTCAGCTCTGGCCAAACTCAATTGAACTTTTGTAGTGACCAACGAATTGGCTTTTAGGAACATTCAGGTTGACAAACAAAGAAACATTGTTTAGGTTACTTTAGATGAGGAAACAAAATTGCTTACATCAAAATTAATCACTGAAATAGGTAAAAAAAATTGTTTGTTCTATTGTGGATAATCTTAGACATCTCCTTAAAAGAACATTAAAGAACATTTAATCAGAAATGTAAGACATGCTTCAATCAATAATGTGTAAATTAACTTGGTAGCTAAGCATCGTTTTATAAATACTTGAATTGACGAGAATCTACTAAGAAATCATAAGTCAAGGCTATCAATCTCACAGCCAACCTGCTATTACAGTCACTGTTGACCGATGGAGCCCGTGAAAGCCAGCAACGTCACGGACAGACAAACCATTACCTAAGTGGCTCGGTTCATTTGTAACCAGTAATTCTCCTAATGCCACAATTACAGAACTTCTGCCTTCGCCCTGCCATGATCACGAGCTAGAATAAAACTACAGTGGCTCGTGAGCACGATGACCCACTTTTCTTTGTCTAAATTACAAGGCTTCCAAATCAAAGTTACACACTTGTTTTTTTTATTGTCCTATTTTTCTATGCAAAGAAACCTACAACGATTTGTGTGGAAATGTACTTATTGAAATTTCGTTTTATTTTGTAATATTTTTTATCTATTAAACTGTAGATTTATCTGCGTACCTATCTTGCATTAAAAATGTCTAAAAAAATTTGCACTTTAACTAAACTAAGTGATCTTACTAATCTTCTGAACTCCTAGTCTATCTTTGCTAAAACAAGGTTGTAAAATCTCTAGTCTAATTTTAATTAATTAAATACTCATATTGTTGTAGAGTGTACCTTAATATAATGTTGAACCACAGGAATATGCAGTCATTTTAATGAAAGGATTGCACATAAAAACATTAAAGACCATCTTAAGGAAACTTCCACAACACTCTTTACGAAGTTTTCGATCTTAAAACCGTAATCTTAGAGGTTATTTTCGTCTAAGTAGGGATGAAACTTATTTGTTTTGTTAAAGAAGAAGTTGTTCCGTACAGCGTTAGCGTTTGGCGTAATATATTTTCTTAATTAAGTTTTATATACCTAGAGAAAAAACATTTTCATCCTGGAAGAGTTTACAATTATCATCATTAGGTAGTAAAAAGATATTGGCATCGAACTGTCTAACGGTCAACGAAAAACGTAGCAGTGTTTGTTTAGAATCATTTTCAATTCAGGAAGAACCCAGAACCGATCTGAGTATGTGAGAAATCATAATCATAGTATCTTGGGCACTTTACCACGAGACAGCGGTTTGGACCCCTTATTTTATCTTTAGTTTTTTATTATCTATTAAATTTAATTTTTAATTTATGTTTTAATATTTGTTAACAAAAGTAAATACAAGATAGCCGAATAAATAAATAAATTGACAATTGTATTGTCACTAAAAACCTAAATTCAATTCAATATTAAGATTGTTCTTCGGTTTCCTAAAGCAATAGATGATTAATTAGGGCAACTAGGAATGTTAACCGCAGCATACGTACAGCAACCAACAAATGTGTGTCAATGCCCAGTGCATCGCATGCAGCTCTGATAACGGGACAACTATGGTCGGCTACCATAAGGGGTTTTAAACCTATACCGTAAATACCTCCGGTTACTGACACTAGTCTCTCGAATGCTCTGAAAGGTGACATTGCTAAAGCACTAGACAATGTTTTAATGTGTAATTTCTATAGGATAACTATAATAAAAATGGCGCTAGGCATAAGTGAAAAGTTTGGGATAATCAAAGTTAAACCTGCCCTCGAGATGACCGCCGACTTATATTACCGAATTAGCTACATTGCATATAGAATAAATATAAGCGGTACCGATCTATTAATAAAAATTATCTATTTACAAAAAAAATATTCTTAATTTTATCTTGAAATTAGACAGAAATATTATTTATTTATTTTAACTTTTGAGAGATTTTTCAATAGACAAAAGCTTCGTGTCTTTATAGCACCAAATATAAATATGACATTACGTTGATAATAAATAAGTTAAAATATAGATCGAATCAATGGTGATCGATCAATACAGCATAACGATAATTTTAATTTTACGAATTTCAACGTTTAGTAAATTTATGCCGACTCAGTTTTTCATATAAAGTATATCTAAAACTTTATGACTTCATTTCTACAAGCCTCTGATCTTTGGGACTCCGATCAAGGAAAACGCCTCATTGTTATATTAATCTGTTAGACTCTGTTAGAGCATGCAGGCTAGCTGAGACTATGACTCAATTTCTAAGGCCGAGTGACGGCTAAATTGCTGCATAGCTGGGAATATCCGTGATGTTTATGGACGGGTATTTTTAGAACCTTTACCTAAGAAAATACTTGTTGTTGATTCAAGTTATAGGCAAGCTTATGGGTGGGTAACACTGATCTCTATTGTTTAATCACTGGATAGACTAACAAAATGATATATTTGCTGATTTGAAGTGACACTTTGATAAGAAGTTACTCGGTATTAAAATTAAGTCCATTGAAACAGGGCCGTGTTCCGGACCAATAGCTAGGGGTCCGAATACCTTCACTACTGGCAACCCCCGCGTTCCGCGTTTCGAAAATGGCGATAATAATTTGTGATTTATTTGTGCTTCATGGCGATATCTTCTTATATTAATTTTTATCTAGTCCTTGTATACTCGTAATGTTCAAAATTATAAATTGGAAGTCACTGAATAAAAATTCCACTTAAAATAAATTACGGTACGCGTCCGCATCGTACCCGTTGTTTTATTATATTTATTCATTATTCCTTGTAAACGAGCATCGTAAACGTACCGCCCTATCTCCTGGGTCCTCCGCTCATGAAATTTTCATTCTGATAATAAATTCCAATAACTAGGACATCATAAACTTTCTATTGCATTCAATGTGTTCTTGTTTCTTGGCATGTTTAAAGCCTTATTCTTACATTATATTTATTATTTAATATTATTGGCTTATATGTTTTTAACCGACTTCAAAAAAAGAAAGGTGAAATGGTGGATGGGCATGGTAAACGCTACCCAAGGGTACACTGATGTTCAGATAATGTTGCCTTAAGCAAATTTTCACCATAATAATAAGGAAAAATGGATAAAAGACCGCTTAACGAATAAATAAGTAACATCCACGTCAACGTATTTTATACGAAGCCATTATGTTAGAAACCAAGAGAAACAAGAACAAGGTTCATAATGTTGTTTTTACCAAAACCTTTATGTTCGGTAAAATGAACAACATTTCAGTTTTTAATGTATGCATGCTTAGCTAGATTTGTGTACTTAGCCTGGAATGGCGGGATAAAATGATAAAAACGGTAAAAAGCTATTCGTTGCTGTCAACCCAACCGCGTCCAAAAACAGTCGCACTTGGCAGGGCAATTTGTTTATGCTGAAATAAACCAGTATTTTTAGGAATCCCCTAAATAAAATATGATCTGTGGTCTGTAGGATGAAAATAATGGAGATAATAAAGCGGTCCATTTTCTCACTGAAGAGAGAATCATTAATCTTACGAATGTTGTCATCTCTACAAATATTTATAAAGTTTCATACTTAGGTACTTTCTGTTAAAACCATCACTTCAATCTTTCAATTCTATACATAAGTTACATATCTCAAAGGTGGTTTTTTGCTTTAACTTTATTTTTTGTATTAATGTTATGTACTTCGTTTATGGTTTATTTGTATTTCGTGTATTATGATTTGTGCTTAACAATAATAATCTTCCCCTTCTTCTTAGGGTGCCTCTCCAACTAGTGAAGGTTGAACAAGCTGATGTTAAAATCGTCCTTATTATTTAATAAGGACGATTCAGCTTTGCATCATCGTGCAAATGCACGGCGGAACAGCTCAGCTGCGCCAGCTATTCCGGTCCACTCCCTGATTTTTCGCAGCCACGACTTCTTTCTCCTTCGAACTTTCCTCTACCCGACAACTTTCCCCATAATTATAAGTTGGGACGCATATAGAAGAACATGTCCTAAATAGGACAACAATAATAACAATAATGCTCGCCTCAAATTTAATTTTCCAGGAGATAACCCTAGGTAACTAACTGTTCACACAACAGTCGGATAGTTTAAATTCAAATAGTCCACATCAAAAATATAATACAAAATTCAAATTTGATGTCGCAATTTAGTTAAAATTTTCAATAATTTTAACTTTGCTCCGCCAAAGCCAAAACGCTTACCCCTGCAACGCAAACGCGTATTAGGTATACCAAGAAAAGTGTTTAGAAAACGAAACTGTATCCATAACAAAATTGGCCACACCGCGTAATCTGATAACCTAGTATCGAATGGGCATAGAAATCGGAGCGCTACGTGCAGCGCTCCAACACTCGACGCGACGCTCGACGTTACACAGAGTTGAATTACTCAGAGTTGCTTTACACGATCCGATTTTCCTTTTATTGCTACAATCTGAGATATTCGTCATCCGTGCATCAGTGCCCACGAGAAAACGAGACGCGCTCCTGTGTGGCGTAAGCCGTTTGGACATATTCTGAAATTGTTACATTAACTAGGAGCTTGCGAGGCAATATGGTGTTATGGTTTAGGCAGGATATATCGAGCGAATTGTTTTCATTATTTGAGGTGAATGGATCCAAACCCAAGAAGACCCATTTGGACTAGTTCTACATTGTATCTAGTTAGGACTTACTTACACATGAGACATTTAAGTACGAGCATTTTTTAAATGTTTCTGTGGCACCGTAGAAACACGGAGACTATGTCTGTCTTAGTCTAATGAGGCGCGATATAATTTAATTGGTTAAGTTAATGAAAACGATCACTCCCAAACAGCTTCTAATTCTATTCGAATCATTTGTCTAAAGAACGGTAACACTTTTTTTAAATACCTGTGACTCACGGAATTCGTCGAATCTGCGACCATGCGTGCAAGCATTCTAAACTCAGTCAGCAGAAAATGCTCAACTTAAAATATTGTTAAATAAACCAATAAACAACAGCCATTTTCACGCTTGAGTCACATTAAATCAGGTAAGCGTGACTTAAAACCATGGACGCGTAGATAATCACATGAAAAATGGGTCAGCAGTAAAGAGGGGTGATACGGGATTAAATTTAACTATAGATTGAACATTTAACCCTGGGTTAAACCAACACAATAATATGAAACTTTGAAAGAACATAATATGGGTTATCTATCACACGTCTTTCCCATATTTCATAACACTTTAAACAACTTGACTATTTAAATTTTATGGTTGCAAAGTGGCCGGCAAAATCGAGGAAAGTTAAGAAACGTTATTATGGCCCCAGCGTAATCCAATAATTAAAATTTACTGTCCTGAAATTCTGAACACTAGTTTTTGTGAAATGATTTCAATTGTTTAATATTGGGGTATTTTATGT